>VXBW01000282.1:2678252-2771326 GCA_013400375.1 Thinocorus orbignyianus | reverse complement strand
TTTTTTTTTTTTTTGAAAAGTGCCAAGGAAAATGGATGCACGTGTCTCAGAGTTCAGAAGTAAGTTTAAGCGTGAGTGATAACAAGGAATAAAAGCAGGAACCACAAGCAAGAAGAAAAATCAAGACCTGCACAAGAAATTACATTGCTATGAGAAGTCTAAAATATTAAGAAGCCTGCCAAGTACTTGAAAATAATCACTCAGTGCAAAAACAGGCTGCAAACTAAAGAAAATACTGAACCAAATTTGTCTACCCAGGGTAATTTTTTAAATGGTATTAAAATAGACAAATCATAACAGAAATAAAAGTCTGCAATTTTAGCAGATGATTACTAACTGCACTAATTAAGTGGCTTTAATTGACTCCATCGAAGTCAAGAAACAATTCATATGGATATTGCTGCGCGACTCAGTAATCATAATTTCTGCAAAGTAACTTTTAAATGAGTTACCCTGCAACTTTTATTATCTAGGTAGCTGGTTTCAGTCCACAATTTGTAGATCCCCAGGGGCCACAGATTACTACTGAGACCCTAAAGGTAACTAAGAAAAGCATGTTTACTGTCAATATACTTTCTCTGGAAGCTTTGAAGGATCCCCAAAATGAGAAAGATAAAGAGAAGAGAGGGGAAGAGGGAACACATTTTTTTCTGCTTTATTGTTTTAGTACTGCTTCTTAACTTTCTGAGCACTTTAAAAATACAAAAAAAATATGTTCTTGCTTTCCCCTGAAGAATTCCTATTTTGCTGCTCTTCTAATTAAAGAGAAATAATATTAAAAATTAATTTTAAGCCACAAACCCAAAACATTTTAATGCTTGCAACCATCACTTCCAGAAAAGAGTTTATACTCCTTACAGCTTTATTTTGTTATTATTGAAAGTGGGCAACTTCAACTAAAACTTGGGGGTTCCGATAGCCTAAACCATACAAGTGCATGTCACGGTTTAGCCTCAGCGGCAACAAAACCGCCACGTGGCAGTCCCTTGGCTCCACCCCCCAGCAGTGTGGAGAGGATGAGAAAGAAAAGGCAGACTCGTGGGCTGAGATAAAAACTGTTTACCAGAACAGCAGCTATTGCAGGGAAACAGTAACACAGATGGAGGAGACAAACATGAGTACAATACCGACCGCACTCCACGCCGCGCCGCACCGCCCCGACCACCACCGATGCTGCTGAGATGCACCCCAGCACCCCCCGCCCATAGATACGCCTACGTTGTGACGGCACGACGCCCACTTTCGGTTGTGGCCCCTCCCCTCCCCGGCTAGCTCCCTGCTGCCCCTGGGCCTGGCACACATGGGGTGGAATAGCTGTGCTGGATAGAGACAGGGGAGAATCGACCCCGTCCCTGCTGGAAACCAGGACAGTGCATAAAAAAAAAAAATAATAATGTAACCCATGGCATCATTATTCAAGAAAAATTTTATTAACTGAAGACACAGATCTAAAGCAGGAAGCACCAAGCCCTCTTATTTTATATTTTCTCATTGAGCCCCATAACTCCCCCATTTAACCTCAAAGTCTGACAAGAGCAATTGGTCCCACTCAATCCCGTGAAATCACTTTATGGATTTGCAGCCTGGTGCTTTTCTGTTGTTCTTTTTCTCCAAACTAAGTATGTTCATCTTTCCTGCAGTCTGGCATTATAAACCTTTCACTCTTTCATTTTCACTCTTCCCAACTCTCTTATTTATCTTTCTTTTCAGAAACACCATGCTCAAAAGCTTGATGTAGCATTTTAAATGTTACCTTCCCAGTTCCAAATTGAAAGGACTGTATTTTTTCATTTATAGTTTGTGTTTTACAGGTGATCAAAACATCAAAAAGTGGAGAACTGAACTGAAGATGTATAAAAACCTTTGTACTAGAGCAACTGCTTTAAGACTATTTTAACTCAAACATACGCAAAAGCTGAATTAAACATATATGTCTATAAAAATTCAGCCATTTATGAGTTTTGAATATTGACCATGACTACCTTAGAACTTTTTTAACTCACTTATTTATATTTATTTCTTGTGCAGTCTCTCCCAAAAAAGAAAAACTTATTTTTTAAAAGAATAGTTATAATTTGTTCTAACTTTTTTAATACCTTCACTCCATTTTTTCCTGAAGATACCCAAGAAAACATTTTGTATCCAGTGTCCTAGAAAAGGTTTCTTTTATCCTCTCCTAAATAAATTGAGGAAATAATTTAATCTGAAGGCTACTTTTCCACCCCTGGAGAATGTTCTCCTGTTCAACTCCACAATGTTCTTTCTCCTTCATCTTTTTTTCTGTGGGGAAGAACAAACTCATGAAATTAGTCACATCATTTTTAGCTTAAAGGTCAGCATCTCTCTTAGGTTTGTTGTTTTGTGTTTTTTTTTTCTTTAGATACGTTGATAAAATTTACATGCGCCAAGACTGACAATCTTTTCTCATTTTGAATTACGGTTCTGTGAAGCAAAAGTAATAGTTGCAGAGTCAGCTGTGACCCTGGCAGTGCAGTTGCCGTTTTGAAAAGAAATAAATACCTTGAAGCACTGTCCACACTTGAAATCAAGTTTTCAGGGGTGGTGTGCCTGTACTGTAAGTGTGAAGCTTTGCACCTTTCTCTCTCCTCACCTTACTTCTGCCCAGGTGAGCAGCAGAGTGGTGACAGAGCAGCAGGTGAGGCTTTCTTCAGCACAAGGAACTGCACAGAATAGAAAAAAAAACCCAAAACTGTGGGGAACAACAGCGCAGCATAAAACTAAAATAAGATGGAGACAACCAAGAAAACTACTGAAGCACTGAAGAATTGCAACAGCTGCAAGAAGGAATAAATAAATACAGGCAACATGTAGATATCTGTTTGAATTCTGCCAGCCCCATTGAAATTAACCTAAAGTGACACTTTTGTTGAAAACAAGACAATGCAAGGCAAGAGAGCAGCCCTTGTGCGGCATGGAGCCTGGGGTAGGGAGAAGGTCCTTGGCCAGGCAGAGAGGACAACCCCACTCCCAGCATTCAAGCAGGGGCAGCAAAACCTGGCTAGTCCCTCCATCAGAACCAGCTGCTCCTTTCTTTTGCCAAACATGGTACAGTACCCTTCTCCTGATGTGGGGAAAGGCATGCCTGCTGTGTGGTTAGCATCCTTTTTGTGGGTGTACGTAATCCAAGCATGGGAGTTTCAAGCCTCCTTCACAGCACTTAAATGTGATAAAAAACAGTGCTAACACACATGTCCCCCCGTGCTCCCTGTCGGCAGCCTCTCTCCAGGCCAGTTAAGTGGTTAGACAGCGTTGGGTAGCCATTTTTCCCCAGGACCTGTTGGAAGAGAGGTAAATAGATATCTAAAGAGCAGGGAGGGGGGAAAAAATCACATTTAGAACTTACAGCTTGCATAAATGCCCGTGAGTTTCACTTCTTTCAGTACATTACCCCAGTTCCTACAGGGAGCACTGCTGAATGATCACCATCACCACCCTGGCAGCATAAGAACAACCAGACAACTCCCCCCAGGTCTTCCCCAGCTGCGTGTAGGGATGAGGGTTCAGGTGATGGCATTTAAATAAATCTGCTACCAGATAAATTGTCCTTGACCAGCCACTAATACAGATTTAGCTGTGTCAAGGAAAGATAAGTTTAAGCTGGGTCCATCAAAATGTAGCATCATGACAAATAAAAATAAAAACAGAAACACGATAAGTACTACAATACCGTTGTAAAGCAAAGGGGTGAAGATTTTATGCAGCGTGTGACCACTTTATACTCTCATGACCCTGAATATCATCAGTTTTGAGCTATTTCTGGAGGAGGAAAAAACTGTTGAAAAAGCTGTTAAAATTTTACAGTTCTTATAAGGACTGCCATTTAAAATTTATTCTACTCTGTGTGCTTTTTTGTGTATGATTTCCAAACATCTGTTCATTTGGGTTTTTGATTAAGGAAATAATTATATTTGAGTATAAGGTTGCTGCCTTTGCTCGGAGATGTGAGCACTGGACTGTCAGTGGTTTTGGCATATCGTGAACTGTGACAAACTAAAAAAAAATCTCAGGCTCCTGCAGCATTTGGAAGTTTCTGGCCCAGGCTGGAGGCTGTGAAAGGCTACCAAAACCTGCTGAGCTCTGTCCAGAGCTCATAAATGTGATATATCGCATGTGAGAAGTACAACACAGTGTTGCAGGAATCTAAGAAAGAGGCAACATTTGTGATAGTGCCCCTTGCTCGGTAAAATTAAGATGTTGTATGCCTCATAAGACACTTTCTAGCTCTTCTTACAAGATATTCTTGGAGAAATATTAACACTGCTACATGCTTGAAAAAGTCATTGATTTAAAATCAGAGACAACTGAAGTTTCTTCCCTTCATCCCAGGAGAAGCAAACTGGAGTTTCAGCAACATATCCCTCTCCAGGCAACGCTGGCAGATGGCCTACATGCCAATTCTCCCAAACACTTTTTCACAGCCAAAAGTTAAGATTTGCAGAGTTCCAAAGAAATAATGCTTTAATCAAACACAAGAGAACTAGACCTGAGAATTGTACACATCCCCTTCACCAGACAGCTACACGAGGGTCCCACCAGTTCAAGGAAATTAATAACTTCAATAAGTTGGACTGCTCAGCACAACCCTTTGTGCAGCTCACATGCTGCTGGAGTCGATAAGAAAGATTTCCTCTAATAGGTTTTGAACAGGGCTAGAGCACAGCATCAGGCTGCCATGGCCATCATATGGGATATGCATTTGCAGAACTTTTTTAGCACTTATAAAATAGGGGAAAAAAAAACAAAAAACAAAACAAAAAAAATCCCCGAGGCAGAATGCATGTGTTTCCCTAACTGCAGTAAAAAGAACAAAAAAATATGAATAAAATGGTGCGAAACCCACAAATTATTACTAATTTCTCTTTTGTGCTTGATCCATTCTCTCAGCAAGCAGCCCTCCAGCATCTCTATGTCTGTACACTCATGTACACGGAGACAGGCATGCAGAAACACACATGTACATTTTTGTTTCTGCACCACAGACCAATGTTACTTCTTTGTCTCTTCAATAACCAGATGATGAAGAAGGAAATATGCCTTTGCAAAGGCCCTGTGTTCTGGCTCACCGCTCTTTGCTATTTTTCAGCTGGATGTCACTTCAGATTACCAAATGCTGTCCAAAGTGCAACACAAACCCAACAGACCAATTTCTGTACTTATTTAGTACTTCTGAATTCACTGACACTGCATGAGATATAAACAAGTACATATATTGCCCTAATACGTGCAGGGTAATATAAATCTGAAAAAATAGTCTTTCTTCTGCACTAGCAATCAAATCACATTCTGAGCTTAAAATAAACCTTTAGGGAAAATACTTAGAGACTGAAGGACGAGCTAAGTACATAAAATTTGGCTAAGTAATGAGTAAATAGAAACATGAACTATATAGAAATATTTGATGAATGAGCTGAAGTAGGAAAAAATTATGTAGGGTAGCCTAAGGGGGTATAGCTTAAAGCGACATGAAGAAATCTGATTGACAGCGAGACATATTGGATTGTGGAATAGTCCCTCGGGAGGAAGGATCAACCCTATAATTTAAATAATTTGGGATATGATTGGAGCAAACAGCAGAAAACTATGACATGTATCAATATTCCAGAATTTGAGGATCTAGAAGACAAACGGTGGCAAAAGTCGTATCTCTATTACCAGCACATATTCTTTAAGCTCTTGCCAAATGAGAGTGACAGTTTTTCTACCATGAAGGAGACCAAAATGGATAGCCTGGAGGTGCAGAGGACCCTGTCACCAGTTGTCAATGCTACATCAAGCTTTGCTGGAGGTGCATAGAGATTGCCTGGGATAAGAGCATGGAGACACAACAATTGAGAACTCTTAGGGACCACCAGAGAGGTCCTGTTTTGAGCCTGAACCACAGGTCTCCAGAGGAGCCCTCCAACCACCACTGGTATGGCTGTGCAATTCAGTTAGAGAAATCAACATTAAAGCACATGTTCTACAGTTCTCTTTCCACATCAGTGATATTTATAAAGGATGACCCAATTAAAGAAGCCATGCAAAGTGTTTGACTGCTTCTCATCTTTGTATCTCTTTTTTTTTTTCTCCTGACAGTAGAAGATGCCATTCAGGTTCAGGTCTAATTAAGCTGATCTGACCAGCATAGAAAGTCCACTGCTTTGATAACTATCTGTGAATAGATTTATTTAACTAGAAAATATCTACTGAGCTCAAAAAAAGGGCTTTTTACATACCTATCAAAAAGTGGTGAACAGCAAGTATTGTCTAAGCCATCTTTCTGTGCAATAAATGGCTCACTGTCAGAGGCTCATGTGATTTTTTTCATCTCCTTGGGTGGACAGCCTTTGTTTACAAAGTGCAAATTCATAATTGAAGTGAGAGCTATTACCTGCCATGGGCTAATGCCCATGTTTTCATCCAGTTGCAAAAACTGATGTGATACTTTTTAAAATCTTTTATACTTGTCTACAAGTCCACATTATTAAGTACATATAAATAAATAGATGTTATGTCTACATTTATGTCTATATTTGAATATGTACATTATTTTTATATATATATATAATACTTGAAGTGTGCAGAGGAGAGGGTTCTCAAGCCAAGCTTATTGAGATTCAAAATACAGCAAACCTTTTTCTCATCATACAAACAAGAATATTTTGAAGGAAATTTGCATTTTGTAGCCAGCGGCATCATTTGCAGGTGACTGAACAATCAATTAAAATAGCTCGAGTAGGTTTTTCTGTAGGTTTTTCCATATAACCAGGTCATTGCTGCTTATTCACATGGTTAGGAGCATTTTAGTTGTTAATAACACAAAGTTTTCCTAAAGATTTCCGGTCTGATTTACATTTTCTTTTTCCCAAGCTGATGAAGGACTGAACATGCACCTTTCAACCCATTCTCCTCTTGGTCAGTTTTAGCAATATTATAGAACTGTGCTGCTATAAAAATTTTTCTACCCTACTAATTAAAATTTACAAATTCAATGCAGACCACACATCTGTCACAAAATGCATCAATGGCTCCTCCATAACCTTAGACCTTTGTCTTTGGACTTTGAATAAAGCAAAAGACAAGTCGGCAGAACTAAACTGAATTCAGGATCGCTATATTTTCAATAGGTTTAGGATAGTCTTGTTTGCCTTGCACTGTTTCAAAAGCAACCATTTCTTAGTCTACATCTTATCGATAGCCAGTTTGCTGTAATTATTTGCAATTTCTCTGTGCTGCTCAGCTCCATCTTTTGATCGGTTCCGGATTCAGATTTCAGCACCAAGACACTGTTCACTGTAAGCTTATTGAAATACGGTGTGAACTCTATAATAACAATTACCATAGCTCTTTATTTCCATTAGTGATTGATAATTATTTTTTCTCAGGATAAATAGTTTTGGCTGTCTGAACAAATACACTGATGCAGAACAGGGTTCAGCACTTCAATCGTAGCAAAACAATTTTGTCACTGATGACAAGGCAATCATCTTACAAAATGCATAGTTAACACTGGGGTTGGAGTTGTTTGGGGTTTTTTTCATAAACTGCTAATCAAACACTTGTGAATAATAAATGCATAACATAGGTTCAGACATGATATGTGAATGTAGGGCTCGATTCATCCAATTATTTATTTAGCAAGTATTACTATCCGAAATATTCAAATTAGTTCTGCATTAATAGTCAATTGAATTTTTGACTTTGTACATAAGTGTTTGCAAGCACACACAGCCCTGCCCTACCCAACCCCTGCGGCTGAGCCCAACTTTGCCCTGTGCCCACCTTCATCAGCCGCAGGGAAAGCAATGGGTTCCCAGCCTCGCATTTCCATTCAAAAATTATCAAAAGCCAATGACTTTACAGCTAGTGGGAACAAAATGGCATATTCTGCATACTCCTTATGACTCTGTTCAGTATGCATACAGCTTTCTTGACTTAAGATGTAATCTATCAGAGTATATTCATGCCACCACCTCCAGTATTGCTCCCGTGTAGCTAAGGTTCAGTTATCATTTTCATTATAAACATTTGCAGTGGGTTGGAATAATTTGTTGTAGAACATACCAAGCTGTCTGCTTGGATGCGTTGGATTTTTCCTCTATGCAATTGATTTAAATCATATAAGACGTTTCTGAAAAGAGGCCAAAAAATATAACTGTATCTTTCTCACCACTTTTTCCATATTTTCTGGCTTTGTTTTTAATAGTTACACTTCAGAAGAAAAAACAGAAGACTTTTGTACATAAATTATTTTTTGGCAGTTCTCACAAAAGCCACGCAAAACCCAATACTGGCTACATAAATTTTATCAATAAAAAATATCGTATTGTGGATAGGGTGATAATAAAGTGTCTCACCATGGGTAAAAATGTGAAATCACCAAAGTCACAGTAAAATAGCTTTTCTAGAAATGTAACACTATGCAATCTACTCAGCTTTCTAAATGAGTTTGACCAATATCAAAGAAGATATATTTCAGAGATGATAAAAAAGACTAAGTAATTCAGGTCCAAAATACTGCAATTTAGGTCTTGAATGTGCAAACCTTTACTTAATCCCTTTGAATGTGATCGAGCTGCCTCACATGAAGGAAAGATTTCTTTCTTAAAAAGTGGTCAGAATAGGGATAGAGTGAAACCATGAATTTCATGTTTGGGTTTTTTGTCTCAACAGATGGAGTTTGTGCAGCTGATCCAGGAAACTTGTCAGATTTCTGAATTTTTTAATGCAGATGCCCTGCTTTGCTTTAATAATTTGAATTTAATAATTGAAACATCATCCTTGCATTTACAAAATAAAAATAATGAAAGTCACCTGATTAAGCTACAGTATATATTGCATGTGTAAAGTGTTCAAGGGAATCAGGGGTCATTTAGGTATGCAACGAAATATGTAAAACTAACCCCTTCACAAGTCATAACAAATAGCTGGAATTGAGAACATTTTTACAAATCAAATATCTTGGTTAAAAATGTCAGTCTGTATCAACTGAAATATTTTATCCAGGATTTGACAAGTTTAAGTAAGATTTGTATGTCTTTTGGGCTATATTTGAAACCAGAATTAGTTTTGAACTTGAAAATCAGATTACTGTTCTTTGCAGAATGTCAGAGTATCACTCTTTTGCAGCAGGACTGCCAACAAAAAAATAAAAGCAGAAAAATCTAAAGAAATTGTAAAAGCAGACCCTATTGTGCAAGGAGTCTATAGATCTGAATTTCTTAAATGAAAAGAGGCGTGACTGTTTGATGCGTTTCACCTGAGTACCTCGTATCACTTATAAAGACCCAACAAAGCGTCTGATGGTCCCCTCGGCCCTGTCTGTTGCGGAGCCATTTCAGGTACCCAACTCAAAGAAATTGTCACCTCTCCACATTATATGACCTATGTTCAAAGCACAATATGTAGCTACATGAAGTGAGAACTAATAGTGCTGCAAGCTGTTACAGGCAACAGAATCTCAATCTTTCTTTGGGTGGAGAAAAGGAGGAAATCTTTGGTATTAAAGTTGCTATAATTAATTTTCTGCGTGTGCACTTTACTCATACAGTCAATTTGTCATTGAAAGGTATAATTTACTCTCCTCTCCACAGGCTTTTGAACAGCAAAGTAAGAGACTTCAGATATTGCAAAGTGTGCAATACTGATGATAAGGCAGAAAAATCAACACTCTTGCAAACCCTCCCATCACTCTGAGTCCTTTCTTCCAGCTGGGCTCTAAAGGAACTTTCCATCAAAGCCAGAAGAAAAATATATACAATTTTAAACCTTTACCTGACCTCTTGTTTCCAAAGGGTTATACCTTAAACCTCTGGGTCCTTCCAGTTTTCTTTTTTCCTGTTAGAACTTCCCTTTCAGGTGTCCTCTGTATCCTCACACGGCTTGGAGTGGGTTTTCACGTCAGCCATCTCCTGCTCTGCTGGGAGCCCACACAGCCGAGCGGCTCTCTGACCTTACCTTCAAACACAAAAGACAAAAGAGAAAGGATGAAACCAACTGAAGCAAGAGAAAGAGTTGTACTAGGCAGCAGAGGAGGGAGTAAAAGACCGCAACGATGGAGTATCGGTGGGAACTGCAAGTTACAGCAAAATGCAGTGCACAGAAAGCATTTTAACCCTATCTCTGCAATGCAAGCCAGAAGAGCTTTCGTCCTTGTCAAGTCTTACAATAGATTTCTTATCCTCAAGTGGATGTATTATAAAGCTCAGGCAGAAGTGTACTACAACAAAGAGTACAGCCAAAATCCCAAGTTGCTGGTATATTAAGAGTGGCTTTAGAAAGTTTGGTTTGCTACATAAAGAGCAAGCTGACCTTGAAAGTAGTAGAATAAAGGAAGATTGCTAAAACTACTGCTAGAAAGAAATATCAGTAGAGGTATTTTCATATCTATTCAGCTTTATTGTATGTGCCAGCTGACAAATCTCCCAATCATTCTTTAAAAAACAGAGCTTCTTGGAAATGAAGAAATACAAATACCAACTACAATATTAAAATTGACACTATATTTAACATAAAAGCATCTCTGATATGTCTCAGAAGACATATGAAAGTCTTATGAATAAAGATCTTAATGTTTAACTATAATAAGAAGGTAGGACAGAAAGGATTAAGAGGATCTATTGAAAAATTTTGGGATTATACACATTGTAGTGTCTTCTAAAAGTGAATCCATTTCTAAGAGCACAGGTTTATGGGCATGTTTAGAAATCACATCTCACATCTGAATACTCGGTAACATTCAAATATGAGCATAATAACCCAGCTCACAACGATGAGTTCTCTCTGCTGTTGACTGTCTTTTCATTTTACAGCCTGAGTTAAGTATCATTTCTTGGATCTGAGTGCAGTTTGATGTTTTCTCTGCAGAGTTTATTTTCACAGTTATATTGCAAGCTTTTCATTTGTAACATCAGTCCATTGCTGATTAGGGAATATAACAAAAAAATTGGAACTGCAGAGATGCATTTTAGTTTTCAATTTATTTGTTTGCTTTTAATTTCTCAGAAATTTGTCATGAGAGAAGACTGTTGAGGGAGAACATACTTTTTCAGATGTATCAGTTTTGAATGGGGTTACTTTGAGTTCTGCAGTTTTTTTCCCCTCATCCTTTGAGCAATTGCAGCCACGTTCTGATTTTCAGAGTTGCTCTGCTTTATTTTTACTTCATATAAATTGTACTAGAGATACCACAAGGCACAGTCTCTGTTGAACATTGCCAGAGAAGCAAACACTGGCATCATGAGGAGCCCCAGGAAGGGTGAAAAGAACTTCACTTCTCTCATTGTAGCAGAGCTGTGGGTAGAAGCACTCACGGTTAAAAGTGCAAATTTGTCTGGAAGAGCTCGCCAGCTCTGGAAGAGCTCACCTAGAATTGTATGTGCACAAGCATGTGTTTGTTTTCTACAGTCTTAAGCATGCAAATCATTCATGTTTTTTACTGAACACTCAAGTTGGTTACTTATCAAAAATCCTTTCAAACCAATAGGGGTCTTCATTCAAACTAATATTTGCATTTGAAATTGAATGTTGGCCTTTTAGGGCTTTTATTGAAAAGTAGGAGAGACTGTTCAGGCAGAGAATGAGCTTAAGATCAGTTAAATAAATTTACCAAAACCGAAGGTGAGCATAGTACAACATGTAAGTATTCAGTGAAAGTTTTCTAATCCCCTTGAATGCTGACCCTCAAAATTACATGTAACCATCTGCTCATGAAATCTATATATTTCCTGAGATCAGGGAATAGGAGTTCAGAGCATCAATTTCCTAAGTGTTAGATTCTTGGGGGAAGCATAAGTAGGGAAGCATGACCAATAATTTCCCAGCCTAAAAATCTCTAGAGTTATCAGCAAAGATATGGGAGCCTTTATGACGTGGAGGGCATAGCTGATTTGAAAACTCACTTTAAATAGATGCTAAAACAAGAAGAGGTTTGGCTAGCACTCAAAAGTTAAATAGAGCATAAAAAGCTGTTACTTTATTATTTCACGAGGATCTAAAGGAAAGTAATCAAGAATACTTGTATACAACTTATTGTAGTAAAGATAAATAGAGGGACTGCAATTCAGATTTTGGAATCCAACGGTTTTACGAACTAAAGCAGTAATAAATCCAAAAATAACAAAGTGAAATATAATTTAGGAAGCTACTTAAAAACAATTTGAATTAAACAGTGTATTATTGAGCATTTGAACAAATCTATGTATTTTTGTATTGCCACAGCTCTTGGTTGGGTATAAAGAGCCGGATAAAATAGGAAAGTAAAACTCCTGGAAATCACAATTGCTGCATTTTATAATGGCAATTTACATGCAGTGTATTCATTGCTCAAAACTGAAATCATGGCAGCTCTGTGACGACTGTCTCTTTGAAATCTGTTTGCTACGAGATTAATTTCCTGAAGGCTTATACGCAGTCCATGTATCATGCAAGGGTGACCCTGACGTTTTATCAAGACCCTTAATTTTGTCTCTCTTCCCCAAACACAGCGGTATATTTTGCTGTCCTCACTTCTGTAGTGCTGCAGGTTATGTTCAAAGGGGAAATGTCTTATAAAGGATTATCTTTGTTATTATTTATTATTTACACAAAAGAGCAGACAGGCATAAAGAGTGGTTAAACGAAAGGTCCCTCTCAAAGGAACGTATCAGCCAGAGTTCCCAGGTTCCTGAATGTGCTTAGCTTACCCTTAACCACTGAAAACAGGTCGATGAGTGCATCTCCGTAGAAATAGGGTCCTGAATGCACATTAAAGAGTGAGCAAGGAAAAGAAATACAGGGAGGAACAACAACAGGGTGAGAGGGAATTTAAATCTGCTCTAGAGCACTAAATGTTGGCTAACACACTGCATCATGGAGGTGCAACAAGATGACCATGGCTGTTTGCTTTAGTTAATGCAGGAAATAATCATTAGGGAGGTTCTATAACAAAAAGGTGGGGTTTTTTTATTTTAATCAATGAAAATAATCATCAAGATTACCTTAAACTTAAATGTTTTCTCTTTCTCTCACATACTTCACTAGAATAAAAAGGCATTTCACAACTGTTATTGAACCGAGCTTGCAAACTACACTTAGGTAAATTCTGTGTGTGTCTCTGACCACACTTCACAAAGATGAATTGGAACAGGAATGGTTAATTGACTTGCCTAAAGAAACTTTATAAAAGCATCATGTCAAAAGCAAAGAGTGTATCACAAGTGCACTGTTTTGCTCCCATATTTTAATAAGAAAGCTTTCCATCAAGATAAACGGGTAGGTAAATAGGTAGGTATTAGTATGTCTTGCACCTTTGGCAGCATTTTCAATCTGTGGAAGAAAGGTGTAAGACATCAAACAAAACTCTCCTCTGATGTTGGTAGCAGCAGTCCACACCTAATTTGACATGTGTAATTAGTATCTCAAGGTGCAAGGTAGCAAAGAGTCTTAGCTGCAGCCTTTGTAAAAAGAACAAAGAGCTGGAGGTATGCTTATATTTAGCCTTGATGTACTTTTAGTTTTTAAAGCAAACAGAAGTGTTAAATAAATCACTATGAATAGAACTGGGGGGGGAAAAAAAAAAAAAAAAAAAAAAAAAAAAAAAAAGTGGGAGGCTGACAGAGCTGGCAACTTTAAGCCAAAGAATGGAAAGAGATAAATGGAGATATATTTTTTGTGCTTTGATTTCTTCTGCCTTTGTCTCTCACTACTTATTAACCTCTTCCTACATCCCATTTCACCTGTTTTTCCACAATACTGCTGTTCGTGCACAAGGGTAGGTTTTTCAGTCTGCTGTAACTGGCCCATCATTTGTCGTTCCCTCCTGGGCTGGAGGATGACCTTCTTGGAAGGCAGCTCTGCTCCATCAAAAAGTGACTCATCTGAAAGTCTCATGGTTGACATCATGTCCTACAACTCCATTTTCCAGAAGTATCAATGTTTATTCCCTTTCAACATAAGTACCTGTACTGTCTTGTATGTGGGCTTCACATCTATTAACCCTACAAGTAACAGTGAAAGGAGCAAAAAGAATTGTCTAAATTTCTCCTCCACTTCTTGTTTTCAGACTGTATCACCAGATTTGCTAAAACTAGTAGACAACAAACATTTATCATACACAAATAGAAAAAGAACCCTACAAAACCCATCGAGAAGCTAATAGTTGTCAGATTAATTTGTCTCCCACTCCTTAGCGAAACACACTGCCTAAGAGCAATTCAAGGGATGACAGGATCATTAGGTCTGCACTTTCTTGCAGCAGCCTTTATGTTTTGTACCTAAAAGGAAAGTCATTGCATCTTAAGACTAAGAAATAAAACTTTATAAACTTTACATTAAATTTCCACATTTAGTTACCTTCTTTTGAGAAAGCGCTCTTTCCTGTAAGTATTAATGTTGTCTGATTCTTTGCTTTCAACCTGCATGAAAGTAGAAACAGAGGGGAGAAAAAGAGTGATGAAATAAGGACAATGAAAATAATAACAGGAGAAACTTCTATCTCTTAACAGACAGCTACAATAAACTTTGAAATAACAGATTGGTCAAAACACAGGAAATAAGCTATAGAGAAGAACTTTTGCACTGACAAGAGATGAACTTGTAATAGAGTAGCTTTTATCCATCTCTAACTTCTGATTGTACCAATAGAACAAGGAGAGGGTGTGGATATCAAAGAAAATTGCTTTAGGAAATTCAGCCTCACTATTAGCTCTTTGTCCCCAGGGATGCTGTTATGAAATGAAAAACACCACCTAGAGCTGCCATGATGATAAAATGAAAAAGAAATTCTTATTTGGAAGAAAACGTATGTCAGATGTTTATAAGATAAGGGTAGACTATAACATAAGAAAGTCAGATTTTAGAGGATAGAAATGGCTCTTGTGTAACTGGAGACCAGCAGGAACCTATGACAAGCAATATATCTTTGTTTAAGGATTAATTGCCACCTTTCAGCAACACAGGGTTTCCATCAGTAGGAAGCTTAAAGAGAAAGATTTCTTGAAAGGGAGCATTATCCTTGTGATGGCCCAGTGGTTTCAGAAAGGTAACTGAGCCTTCTTAAAAGAGAAGGAGCTTCTGTAAGTGGCACTGTACTGTGGGTAACAACCTTTTATGCATCAGTAGTTGATTTCTGTTGAAGGATTTTGTCATTAGCATATATGGATATTTATTATGTACAGAATATCAAAACAAGGCAACTTCTAAGAGCTTACCTTGGAAAAAAAGGAGCTCTGTCTGTCTGGAGGGGAACAGCAGTGTTGCCTTATGTATTAAATGGCAGGTTGAAATATTATGGTGTTTGGAGAAAGGCAGAAAATGTTCCTGAACACCTTTTGGGTATCCTATTTTTCTCCTCTACCTTAGGGCTAGCTGGTACCACCTGGGGACAGGTCTTTGTAAGGGATGATAGAAATTTTCCCACATTTCCAGTGTGTGGCTGTACAACAGACAGCTTCACAGCGCTGAAATCTTTGCAATAGTCTGGCTAGTTTCATAGCAGAGCTATGAGAACACATCTTTTCCATCTACGTGTCCCTGGTATGCAAGGGAAGCACACCCTGAAGTCGCAGGACAGCAGGAAGAAACTCTCAAGCAAAAGGGAACACTAACAAATAGTTCTTGTTCTCATAACCACAGGTTTTTAAGAAACAAACCTTCCATAGAGGTGGTGCAGGAGACAGGAGCTTCAAACAACATGTACCTAAGCCAAAACCAGAAATACAAAAGTTAAAAAAGTAATTGGAGAGTAAATCTTTTTTTAGCACTTCATAGTTAGATGATTTACTTCAGAAGAATATCTCTTTCAGAAAGATCTCTAAGATTTCTCCTAAGAAGTGAAGTCACTCAGGCACCCAGGGAATTTTACATCAGTGAAATAAGTCATGCCTCTACTGCAACTTTTATGACTAGAACCACCTCATTTTCACCTTCTTTTTATTTCTTTCTGCTCCTCCAGTGACCTCAACTTTGTAATCACTCAAGACAGAATCAAATACATGACGATTATACAGATCTGATCCCCACAAACGTCTTCTCCCCCTCCCCGTTGCTCCATTATTCTTGCTACTGGGATCTACACTCTTCAGAATATTCTTTGGATGAAACCTAAGTGTCAACTGTGTCAGCTTCCTAGACCTTGAAAACACCGTATGTGTTGGGTTGAGATTAATCTCTCTTACTTGACTCCCCAGGGAAGGCAATTTAAACCTCACATCAGAACAGATGTGTATTAGATTTGTCCCCAGTCATGCCAGCTTCCCATATAAATACCTTATTTCACTTTCCATATGCATCTCTCCCTGCTGAAATGAAAGACAAGGTAAAAGGCACAAAGCTGAGGCCTGGTTTGGTGACCCAGGCACCTGTCAAGAGCAAAGAACTGGACCAAGACCACAAACTCATTTCACATAACCAACTGAACAGCAGTCCTATTATAATGATTTTCACAGCTGCAAGAGCCCTGACCTTCAGCTGGTATATTGAATTTAATATTCCCTTATGCAGATACACAATCAATTTTTAAGCTCAGAAATTTAATATCTCCTGACCACTGGACTAAATTTCCTGTATTATGATGACTGCAAGGATCAAATCTGCGGCTTGTATTCCAGGCACTCAGGTATCATTCTGTAAACCAATTTATTGAGTTTTACACACGCCTAAATTGAACCAATGTCTGAAACACAATAACTTGTAGTATCCTGTTGACTGTGAAGCTGAACTTTTCCACATGATCCTAAATGGAAATACTTTATTTATAAGGTAAAATATTAACAGTAATTTTTTTAGCAAATTAAAATCATGCTCTTAAAAGTAAAGAGGTAATCAATTTGTCATTCAAAAAAACCCAACGTGCTATAATTGTGCTTACAGCCTAGAAGTGAAAGAGCTATAAAAGTTCTCAGCTTTCCTGTACAAAACAAAATTCTGGAAACATGTATGAAAGCTCTAGCAGAAGTCCTGTGATTCTTCCAAGTATCACACATTTCAAGAAACTATTTTAATTCTTACAGTTTTCATCAAATTGGTGATTTGGAGTGAAACAACGAACAGCAACACAGGTCCTATGGAAAGAGAGAGTTTTCAAAAATGTGTTGAAAAACCAAAATGTCAGACACAAACCACTAAAGCTGTGAAATATTGTACTCCATCTTTAGAATACAGAGCATTGAAGCAGTAATTTACAATTAAATGCCACATTTAGCATTCTTTGTATGCAGAATAACAACTCAATAATATAATATAATAATAACTCAATAATATAATATCCAATACATTCCTTGGTAATGAATGTTAATGATTAGTCTGTTTATTAATGGCTAAAAATGCAACTGCTATAAACTTTCTCTGTGGTAGTCAGTAATGATGCATTACTCATATTATTTCCCATAAAAAAAATTAATTGTTCTTGTGCATTGTACCTGAAGTTCCCAGAGGTATATTTTTGTCCTCAAATGTACGAGTAGAAATTTCTGGAAAAAAAACAACCAAGCTTTCCCGTATTCTGAATTCACGTACTGCAGTGTTTTGTTTGAGAAAAGTTATTTCCAGAACGGCTCATCACCCACATGAGAACCAACTGTTCAAAATAGCTCCCTGGCTGCTTCCAGCCTGCTTCTTCTCCCACCTTAGAAACCCTCCCTGTACCCAGATTGAAGGTGAAATTTTCAAAAGGTCTTTTTGAAAAGCATTTTCTTAAAGTGTTTGGATCACAGTCCCTGTTTTATATTCTCACCACCAGAACATCCAACAGCCAAACAGAGATTTTTATCGATGACTAACATCTGCCCAGTGCCTTTAAATATCATGCAGAGCGTTTTCTTCTGCAACTATATGCTGGCTGTAATATTTGCAAAGCTTGGTGTAAAATCTGTGTTTTGGTCTAAGAAGAGCAACTGTTAAATTCTGTAGTCATTTCCCAGCCCTGTTTTTTAATGTGTACATTTTTATGTCTAGTCTGTCTATATCATATTCCATTGCCTGCAGGTCTTCCTGCCCACACCCTTACAACTGTGAACACTTTGAGTCACTGCAACCCAACTGATTGCTAAAGTGCAGAGAGAAATCCTAAAATGGATCCTACTGACGTAAAGGCTGGAGCTGTGAGAAAATTCACGAGAATTAGTCTGTAAGATTTTTCTAGCCACAGAATGAAAATTAACTGGGAGACAGATACAGTCTGCTTTATATTGATACCAGTCACAAGACAGACAATCTTTCCTGGTCTTGTTTTGTTTATTGAAGAGTAAGGCATACTGGAGGGGATGGGGCAGAAAGGGGGACAGAGGGGAAGAGGTTTTATTATTATTTTTTCTAAACCTGATGTTTTAATATTTGCAGAATTACTAACTTCTCATGCTTTATACTCTTTTAATTTTTTTCCTAAATAATATAGATGAATTGTCATCTTCAAGTCAACTCTTGGGAGGTGCAATTGGAATTAAAAGCACAGCTGGAAAACTGAAGGGAATATTCTATGACACAAGGGCTATATTACGTATCTCAAAATATCTTTCATAAATGCTTGTGTCTATTTAGTAAATAGGAACCTTAGTAGAGATTTCTGTTTGAACCAACTGGGATGATCACCTCTTGGTGTGGGTATGCAACAGGATGATGAGAATGCAGAACCCCCTACTCCTCCCGAGAACTGCAAAATGAGGTTCAAATTTGGTCTCTTTTGCAGCTTTGGGGCATATTCCTACTCAGGAAAATAGAGTTTGTGATTACGGTGGGCCATTGTGCTGGAGGCAAAGTGGTGCCTTTCCTCCCATTCCTTGTCTGTATCAAGTCAGATACTGGCACAAGCAATATTACATTAAAACGTAGTTTGAATTTTATAGCCTGTGCATTTTGGACCTAAGTGCTCATGTCTTGAGATATCCCCGCTTATAGTTTGCTACAATCAGCCTGTGCCCTTCACCTGAGATACGTGAAAATTCAGCACAAGGCTGAAATGCTGTGTTTCTTCAAGTTACTGAAAATTGAAACTTTTTCTATGACATTGTTTTGTTCTGTTACCTTTTGTGCAACAATAAATTTATTTCTTAGTCAGCAACTGACAGGGAAATTGAAAGCAGCATTTTTGGTCTTTATAATAATTACATCACAAATAAAACCTGTAAGCTAGAGCTAAGAAGGGAAATACCTGTATTATCGACAGTACAGTTTTTCTACAACGGGAAAATCTGTTTAGAAAATACTGAAAATATACTAAATCTAAAATTGAATTTAGTATAAAGACATTAAGTTCAATGAAAAGATGCTGTTAAGAGCACTTTTTCTACAACCACATTGCCTCCTGAAATTATATGAACTGCATAAAAAATACAAGGGTATAAAGAAATACAAAAAGATATAAAATACTAAAAAGGTAAAATCTACTGATCAACTATGATACTTTGCTTGATTCAAAAAGAAATTTGAACATTTAATTGCAAAAGGCAAACATGGTGAATGATTTCAACAACTAGATATTAGACCCTTACCTTTGCTTTCAATTGAATCTTCTTCCTGCCCCAATCCTCTCTCCTCCATTCTTTTTTTCCAAAGGCAAGATGAAAGAGGTTTTGATAGATGTCTGGGTACTCCCCAGAGCCAGGTCAATCCTTGCACATGACAGAAACCTTGCAGGGCCAAAACTGACCAGAACAAAGAAATATCAATACGGGGAAGGCTGCGATTATGGCTGACACAATGCATGAAGGGAACAGCAAGCTTACAAGAAATTTTATTTGAGGTGTATATACATGGAGGGTCAGAGTGACCTCCCCACACATGTGTCAGCTTGCACAGCTATGCCAACCCAGAAAGAGGAATCTGCTGTTGTTATAAACATAAAGGAAACCAAGGCACCCTTTATGATACGTGGCAGCTCTTCTCTTTTGTTGCAATGTAATAATTTCTTGCCATTTACTGAAGAACAACTCACCATGCAGCCCAAGGAGAGAAAAATATTTGCAATAGCTGTCCTGAAGAGACAGCTTTCTGTATTTTAATACAAGTTTCTCTGAGCTCAAAACTTTGGCACTTACTCACACCACAACACTTGCCTACAAGACCATTTCCATTGGCTTGACCACAGGAACACGCATACTAGGGGTGCAGCAGCTTTGTTTCTCCTGCCAGAAATGCCAATGTTTTCTGGTTGTCTAGGAATACTACAGCAGCTCTCTCCCTCTGGAATTGGGGTGCTACACTTCTCTTTGCTAGAAGTACCCATGCATGCTGAAATACCACATCTTCTGAATGTTTCTGCAGTAGAAAACCTTATCTCTGTGAGCCTATTCAATTTTTTCTTTTATAGCCTTATATCTAAATAAAGTCCTCAGATTATTCCACTGCAATAGTCTCACACAACTCACTTCGTCCCTTGTCTTCCTTCTGACTGCTGTACAGGAGAAAGCATTTGGAATTCAATCTTTAAATTTTTATCTCCACAAACTCCTCTTTTTTTTTGCTGAGCATGTCATTCCATCACTTCCAACTCGCTGCGCTATTTCTGCAGTTGGCAATATTCATGTTTTTCAATAAGGGCATGGTTTCTGTACAAATAACTAAGCACAGTTCCAATGATAATGATGTTTTCCCTCATACCATTTCTCACTTGGGGTGAAGGTGAGCATGTAAACCAGATGTTTTTGGCAAAAACAAATTCCTGAACTCATGACCTAGCAAAACCTACTTCTGCGTATCTTAAAAGCTAGAGGAACTTCCTGCATCATTTCTAAGAGCAGATACAGAACAACAAACATATAAAAAAGCAGACTATTTGTAATTTAAAATTGTGAAATATGAATACCTGTGCAATATTCACAAATGTTTCTCAATCTACTCAAAACAACAGCTCTAATTACTTTAACTGCTCCATAATAATTTCTTGGTTTTTTAAATTCAGGGATGCATTGCAATTCAGTCTGGTTTTGTCACCCAAGTAGGGGAGGAGAAAAACAAATAACAGTCTTATTGTGTGTGTTATTTATGCAAATATGTTATACTAACCAGTAGGTCCACTGTTTACAGACAATACCTTATTCTTGCAAGAATGTAGTCAAAATGCTAGGAAATGCTTGCTTCTCTCATCTGAAAATAAGACCAAAGCCTCAGCTGTTTAAAACAGCTTACTTAGCTCAATGAAATAAATTACATGTAGTGTTTTGGCACTGTTCTGATCTGTGTTAAAATATAATAGCTTTTTACATGGGAGTGCATGGGGAACACATTTAAGTGCAAGAAAAAGCACTGTTTTTAAAAAGATTGTAGTAATCTCTTTCTCTGTGTCCAGGGATCAAAAAGAAAGGATTAAGATACTCTCAGTGCTCCCTTTCGCACAGAGAAAAGTACGGAAACATCATTGCGAATGACAGCCAGGCCAACACAAGCCCTTAAGGCACTGTTTTGTGCTTGGCCAATGATTTTTTTCCCCTTATTTTTTTTCCAGCACAATGCTGTCTCTTGCTCAGACCGCTTGTAGGATTTGATTATATTCTTTTGGACAGCTGAAAGAACGGAAGCAGTTTTCGGCTATAATACAAAATTAAACTGCTATTTTGAAGAGTTTATAATTTCAGGTCTTAATTGTGTAAGACTAAACACATGTAAATAACTTACATCCCCTGTATTTCAAATCACTGGAAGTCAACCACATGAGAAATAAGTTTTCAGATTGTAGACTTTAAGAAACCATGGCAGATGTGTACATTCAAACTACACAGCTAAATAATGACATTAATGATAGTGGCAGCCACCCAATATGTTCAGGAGAGTTCACAGATTTGCAGGACCTAAAGCAGAAGTTGGCCTTGAAGCAGAACTTTTTTCTGAACTGTTGTAATTTGCCGACAAAATGAGTGCTTTGGGAACCTTTTTGGAGAAAAATGCACAAAAATGTGTGTAAGCAAAATGAGAGCTGGTCATGAAAGACATTTGTAGAAATAATAATGCATAAAATTTAAAAGCAATAATAAATATAATTTTTACTGTTTAGGGTAATCAACTCCACCCCCCACAGCAGACATAATCCAATTACTAAGAAATCAGAGACTAAAGAGGTTTCTAGAGAAGAAAAATAAAAGGTCTCTTGTGATAAACAGTTCTTACTTAATCAAAATTCTCCTTCTGAGTCTTGCACAACATAGGAAATGCAAACGTTATTTGTTGCCAGAGGACAATCAAAGGTTGTCATTTTATTTCCCCCATCATCCCCATTACAGAAATTGCACCCATACCCCCAGGTAAATTTTGTCTATCCTGATCTCTTCTGCCGATTGAAGGGGCTTCTGAAACCTGCCTGAGAGTATTAAAAGAATCCTTATCTAATTCACATGATGTGTTCTCATACTCAGAAAGGTCCAGTTCTTGCCTTGAACATCAAAACCATCAAGGAGAAGTGGCCCCAAAGGGCAAAGAATTATGAAGACCAGGACATAAACTTTTTTTTCAGAAAATAATCAGAGCACCATCTACCAAAAAGGGACCTTGCTGGAGATAAGGGAGAATAATTTGTAGCCGTCATTTCAATACATTTCTACTTCAGGCCAAAAACCTAACTGTATTCAAAATACTTTTATTTTCTTAAGGCTTCAGGACAGCTCTGCCTACAGAAGGGAAGAAGCACACCTTAACCTTTATATTTAAGAAGGTCAAGATAAAGGACTACATATCCAGAAGGGATTATACCCCCCGTTCCCTAGACTGAATGTCTCATTTAATTCCAGAAGAGATCTAGGCCTGCACGTTTTAACAAATATTCCAGAGCATCCATCACTTCTCTGTTTTCAGATTTTATACAAATAAGGCATGGAATAATTTCCCGATAACTAACACAACAACAGAATTAGATGCTTTAAGTTCTATTTTCTACCCTTCACAAAAGATGAACGGTTGCCTTATTCTTATGACTCCAGAGAATGAGATGATTAACTGAATCAAAACATGTTTTATCAGGTGAGTCTTGGCAGCTGTAACAATAAGGGTTATTTAGGAGCATCTGAAAGTAGCATCATGGAACAATAAAATTCAGTAGTTTGTCAGGTGTGTCACTTTATTATAGACAGGATGAATGACTGACACATGAGGGGTCAAAACACTTATTTTTATGCAGCTGCATATTTGTCTTCACCCATTAGGTTCCTTTCTCTCAGACTGATGACATTCCAGATCTGAATGACAATCCCTCATAGTTCCTGTTTTTCTGTCTCATGTGTTTCAAGGATCAGAGAAATACAACGGGCAATCCATATTTTTAAATAAGCATTACAAAGATAATGTGTATGTAACTGTAAAATGCACAATAGTTTTACACTTTAGTTTAGTTATCCTGTGCCGTGTGCTATTGTATATATAATAATTTTCAAAAGTTTATAAAGCCGGAGTGCACAGTACAAAATCAAAAAATATCCATTCAAGGCATCGGTTTTGGTCATTACTGATCCCCATTGAAAGCCCAGACAAATTTGTTTCACTAGCTCAGAAACATGGCATTCTGCTAAATTTAACTTGGCGAGTTGATGTAGCTGGAAGGAGACACCAGAATGAATTTTTCTACAATTTTACATTCTTCATGAAACACAGGATGTCTTTGAATGGAGTTCAAAGATACAATGAAATAAATCAGATTAATCCCTTTTGAAAGACAGCTCAAGGAGAAAGAATATCAGTCCTTTGTGTCATGCATTAACACACATCGAGAGTTAGGATGATCAAGGGGTTTGTGAAACTCGACTGATATTGATTACTTCATTGTTTGAATTAAATTTTCACTTTCAGATCCTGAAACATGATGGAAGACTTAGATTTTCTACAAGAATGCAACATGAACCCACTGATTCAATACACATATTCAGAACCTTACACGTTGACTTGTATTTGAGAGGGATCTGCTAGTATACAGATTAGCACTACATATTTTGATAGTTTTTAATATATTGATTTAAAGTCCTTTAAAGTTGATTGTTAAGAAATAGGATGTCAAGAGGCTAAGGAGAATATAACCAGAGGTAAAGGTATTAGTGTGTATCCGGTTCCCTTTACCTCATTTCAAAATCAGTTGATTCTGCAATAACAAAAAAAAAGCAACCAACACTAGGTGTCAAAGAGGCAATCAGGTGTTTTTAATAGCTGTCCCCTTAGCAAAGATCCAAGGGAAAGTGTAATACCATACAAATTTTTCACCAAAATTAAAGAATATCCACTCAATCCAATCAGTAGCAAAATGATCTGATAAAGAACTGTCATTGAAATGCGACTAGCCACAATGTATTAAACACAGCTTCTCCTGATACTGACTGGTTACCTTTATGGTTTCAAACATACTTCTACTCTGCATTTATAAAGCTCATACTGGCATTTTCTGTATTTGCTTTACCGAGTCTCTAGGGATATTCCAGGATGAAACCTAAAGTCTTTGAGTACAGTCTGAAAATAGCAGCTGAATATATTGTAAGATCTCATGTTGCAGTATATCAGTAAAGCATTTTTCACTTGGAGTTTAAGTCTGATTTCTTTCAAGGGTTGATCTCAGATGACAATGTTCACCTCAACCACTTCAAGAAACAGCTTTTGAAAAAGGCAATTTTTTAAGTGCACTATGAGAAATTGTAGTTCTGAAATAGTAGAAAGTAGTCAGGAAAATACCAAGACACGAGTCACGACTCTTACTGATTGTTAAGTCTAGAGATCTGGTAAGCAGGATCATACAGAACAATTGACCGCAATAATTGTTAGTAAGTATTCAGAAATCACAGCACCACTTTATCCATTTTTGCCAGCTCAGTGGAGGAGAATTAATGCCCTGAGATCACTGCTGACCAAAGAACAGGAATATCTGTAGCACTTCAAGAAATGTGGTATCTTCACATTCTTATCAAAACAAAGGTTTTTTTTGTTTGTCTGGTTTTTTTGAGGGGGAGAGGGGGCAGGGAGGGAATATGATATCAAGGCATGTAAGAAATACATAAACATATCTGATGTTGTAGGTGTGGCTGTCTTCATGGAGAAGCTTGATCCAATTAGTATCTCTTTGAACTGGACTCCAAAATAACCTGGTGTGCAGGTGGAAGTTAATTCTTCAAATGTTAAAGTTGTGACAACTCCTGGAAGAAGTGGCTGAGGCCAGAAAATGGGGGGAAAAAAACCAAAATGAAACAAAACAAACCCAACATCAATAACAAAAGAACCCAACAAACCAACAATAAAAAAAAAAGCAACCCACCCCAAAATGAAGCCTTTCCTTGACTATCTGTGATGTTTCATGTGATCCTGAGAGTGCTTGTGATAGATTCAAGGATGGGTTTTACAAACTAGGATTATGAATTTGTTTCTGACCTAAATCTGTTACATTTCCCACTGCTGCAGCATAAGTGTATCCTTTAATCAATTTTATTTTTGCTGCCATTCAGCTCAGGTCTCCCTTGACGCCTGAATTATGAAACATAGCAAGTATGAGAAACTTCACTTTGCCATAGATACCACTAAAATCATCTTTCTCATCTTTCTTGGTTCTGCTACAATAACAGAGGTATTATTTCCTTTCTGTAATTTAAAACCACTTAATCCTTTCTTTGTTTTTCTGAGCAGTGCTAAAATAGACAAAAATTCTTGTTTGACTTTGCACCCAGCACTGTTGAATCATTTTCCCTTTCCAAATTAATTAACAATTTGATAACCTTAATAACACACCCACGTATTTTATCTTTTATCCTTATAACATTTCATCTAGGTCTTCTAGATCCCTCCAACATCTTTTTCTCATCAGCCAAGTAAATCTCAAAAAATTTATAAAATCTTTCTATTTTTACTCCAATTGTTTAGCACTCCCCCTTGTACAATTAAAAACACATTTAAAGCCAGCCACCCTAGAACAAAACTGGAGGCTATCTCTCTGGGAAACCTTCACCACATAGAAAAATGATCACTTCATTCCTAACTTGTTCTGTCATTTAGTAGTTTCTTAATCAATATTTTTCTTTAACCATCTTTGACACAATGCACGGAACACCTGGAATCTTGGCTGAATTCAACAAATACAGCAGAAGAAAAAACCCAGACTTTCAGGTGCTCCAAACTTGTGTTACACAAAATGTATTAAAAAAATTAATTATTTTATTTTCATAATCAACTAAAATGGATATTTAATGAGAGTTGAATCGCGTGTAAACATTTTCTATGACTACTTTCAAACTAAGCAGTTTTCATATGAAAAAATACGAAAAAAAACCGAAATATTTTAATAAAAATGACCTGGTTTAATTTTCCTATGAAATAAATGAGATCCTTTGTCCTTTTGGGATTTAATCCAAATGAATTTTGAAGATAAAAGTGGTAAGTCACTTCAAATGCAATACCATACAGCCACCAGCTACTATGGAAAAATATTATTTTTGTTGGATTTAAAGACTCTGGACCTCTGCAGTCAAAAAAAGTCAGACCTCCTAGTTCATGCTTCGTATTCTGGCATAAGACTAAAATCTGAGATCCAGTAGTAACTGTCAAATTTGTACTTTCAATTCATATAATTTTGCATTACTTTGAATATTTTTTTTCAAACTAAAGTTTTGATAGATATATTTGTATATATAGATGCATTTGTATATTCCTAGCTTTCAATTTTTCAACACTTAAATAAAATTTTTCTTTTTCCCATTCTCAGAACAGATATATAATTTGTATTATTTTAACACATATTTTATTCCAGATGTGATAGTCACTCTTTTCTAGATTTCACATTGCAAATAGACCCTAAACATTACCTATAGATGGCTTGGATATTTTTGGTTGTGGTGTTAGTGCTGGTTATTTTTTAATTACTTTTTTTGTTTTTCCCTTTGTTTAGGAATTTCTTATCCTTTCTTTCATTATTCTTAACTCAATTAAAAAAAACACATGAACTACATGTCCAGGACAAGCTCTTACTTGAAGATAAATGTAACACTACCTCAGTTCTTTTAGGTTGACACCACATTCCTCACCAGTATTCGACATTTTACCTGAAGTTGTTTTGAAAACTTCAAGCCAAAAATAAAATATTGCAGGAAAAAATAATGTACAGCGAATCTAATCCTGATCTTCTGAACAGACCAGATTCCCTGCTCAGAAATTAATGCTTAATAGTAACAACAACAACAACAATAATAATCCTAACACCAGCTGACACTTTGGGTGATGTACTTTGAGTCCAAAAAAAAAGCCATCAGCGTTTTTTCATAAAGTTTGATTCATGCCCACTCACTGGAGTGCTTTAAAGCCAGCCAGAAAATAATCATCTGCATAGCGACATTTAGGATATAAAGGTACCTATAATTTTTCCAGATACAGAAAGTACACATAAACCAAGCATGAACACAAAACAGAGGTTAGTATGATTTTTCTGCTATTCCTACGTGGGTTCTTCCAGTCTCGTCAACTTTGAATTGTTTAAATGAGTCAATTTTGTATTCTACAATAGCCAGAAGCTTGGAGAAGTCCCTTCTGTTTGCTGTTTCTCACCCAGCTGCTTTAATGCTAAGATCAAACTTAATTATCTCTTGAAACATAGGTCATAGTTCGGGACGAATTTCTGAAGTATTTTTTAAAGACTATGCATGCTATTGCTAGTAAGTACTTCTGAAATTTAAGAATAGGATAATTTTTACTAGAAGTCTTTCTCTCTTCTCTGAGACAGCAGAAACTGAAAGTCCTTGAGAGCTAAATTTGATCAAGAAAAGTAGCTTAATTGAAAAGCTGCCTTGGCAAAATGAACGCCTTCTTCCCATACTACAGATATTTTTAAAGGCTTACAGGAAGGCAAAATAAAAAGCAGGCTGGGAGCAATATATTTTTTGACTTAATAGACATATGGTTTTTACCACACGTTTCTCAGACAAAGGGAAGTGAAATTACCCAGCTTTCTAGCAAGAGAGAGAAAGGATTTTACAACACAACAAAATCAGATAAAAAGGCTAAAATAGCAACAGTAGCTACAAAAATAAGATAAACTCATACATGCATACACACAAAAGTAACTTGGATAGACAAGGAAAAGCCTTCCCAGAATCTTACAGAGTAGCTTAAGCCACAGATACAACACTGTAAATCTTTTTCTATAGAATGGATATTTATGGACTGGAGGTAGGAACAAACTTTTCAGCAGTTTTATACATTCTCTGAACATCATAACACACTGCCCTTTTCACGGGTGCTAAGACTAAATTCACACATGGCATTGATTGATATATGAACTATTTTTATGGGAGAGCAGTAGCCACTCTTTCCTGCTTATGAGAAAAGAGGGGAGAAAGGCTAGCAAGATACGACAAATTACTGGAGATAAAAGGACATCAATCAAGGCAGGCAGCAGTACACTGATGACTGACAAATACAAGGTATGTATGCTACTACAATCTCAGCACGAGAAAACTCTGAAATATAAAGTGGAAAGTTGCTATCTTATGTAATATGACAAAGTTAGCACTGGCAAAACTTGAAAGTTGTAGAAATAATCAACTAGGAAAGGAACAGTGAAACCACATGTTGGAGGAAATGCTGGTATCTAAGATGGCAGGTGCAGGAAGAGATGGGATTGGTATTTGCTGATAAAGTAGAAAATAAAATATATCAAATCCAGCATCAGCTGTCTTGTAGCAGGAACTCACCATTATATCATTAGTTTTGTCAGAGGCATCATGTGGAATCAGAACACCAGTCTGCAAGGCACCAATGTAGATATACACTCTGAAAAATGGATCAGGAAGGACAACAGGGAGTTAACAGGAAGTCACGTAGCAGAAAGTCACTTTACAATTATATTTGAAGAAAACTTTCTCACTCTGCTGCACCTTTTTAATTCCCTTCTGGATAGTTAGGCTGAACCCCTACACTCTCTTCCTTCAGAAAAATCCTCAGGAGAGCTCTGTTCCAAATGAGGTGAAGCTCTCTTTCTTTAGATTTAACATTACCTCCGTTTGCAGAAAGATCACATAATGTCCCAATATTATTAGTGTCAATTGCTTACATCATGACTCATGAAATATGAAATATGAAATTGTGCGGGTGAGCTACATCATTAGTGCAAAGGACCTCATGCCTGGCTGTGTGGAAGCACCCAGCCAGATTGGTTTCCCAGCACAATAGGTAAAATGAAGGGAGTTTTCATCTGACCCAGCTTCCACTCCACCTTGCTTTGTCTGTGAGGAGATAACCTGGGGGGAGCTGCAAAAACAACTCAGCCCGAGCTTGTCTCAAGATTGCATCACAACAAGAACAGAAACCAAATGGAGCCTTAAACAAAATGTCTTGCATCCCATCCCACCACTATTCCTGTGACTTTGAGTGCTAGATATCACAAAATTAGGAACAGAAATTTAGGAGCCATCACACCCACTAGAGATAAATATTCCAGATAGTGTAACCCACTCAGGCATAAACCTGCACCCCCATTGAATCAGGAAATATAAACTGTAAGGCTCAGGGAGAAAAATGGGTAATCTTCCAACAATACAGCTGGCCCGTAGGAAATTTGCCCGCTCCTTGTCCAGGAGAACACTGCACCCAGTAATTTACCCGGGATTGAGCAACCTTACCTGAGAGATAGGGTAAGTGATTAATAAAAATATGTATGGTATATGGCATGCTATTAAGATTGTGATTAGTGCACTCTTTTAAGATATTAATATCTAGTGCGTTTGTGGTTTGTGTTGTTACTTTTCCAGATCACTTGTGGGTTGTAATAGTTTATTCTGCAAACTGCTTTTAAATTGCAATAGTCTGTTGGACATTGTACCCATAGAACCTGCAGTAGTGGTGCACTGGACCTGTAAGTGAAGTTCAAATAAACTGCTAATTTGAATCTCTCAGTGAAGTCCTTTTTCCCTTTTCGTCACACTGGACCATTTCAGGCCCTCTGCTCTATTACTGTAATTAGTACACACATGCAAGCATCATTTCAGCCTTCACGCTACGCTTGTTCTTTAAGAGAGTCAAAAGCATATGCTCAGTTGCACATTATGAAATGAAATGAGAACTGGAGGGATTCCAAAATACATGCCTGACCAAGCTATCTCAGGGAAAAAGTCAGTGCATACAAAGTAACAAAGATAATTAAGTCTTGGGAAGATGGTGTCAACTCAAGTAGTTACTGCACAACATCCTGAAGCTCACCCATGTCTAACACAGATGTGTCTGCTCCAGAGGACACCCTTGCGCGGCTGAAGCCACAAATAAAAATTTCATCAGCTTCAACAGGGTGAAAGTTTTCTCAGTAATTGCTGGGACATTTGCATTCATGGTCTCTAAGGAGAGCGCATAATATATATGCAGCTTTAGATGCATAATGCTGATATTCTTGCAAATGAGAAGTATTTTTCTTGAAATACTTATGCCACTGTTAATACTATGCCTGTAGAAAACTTCCTAGCCTACTCCCATTTAAGCAAAACCAAGAATTTTCTTTTATTAAGACAGTGACCTTCTACTACTCGTATGTGAAGGGTTGCTCAGTGTATGCTCATACTCACTGTCAATTTCATTAATGATAAATATTTTACAGAATGAAAGTCAGGTATTGTTTTCTGTTGTCTTTCAAGCATTCACTTATTAAATAATTTCATTGCAGCTGACCATCACTATATTGTTTGGGGTTTTTTCTTTTTTTTTTTTTATTTTTTTATTATGACCTCAAAACTTGTCTTGCGAGACCAATTTGCTGTTTGTAATTAATCCCTTGCTGCTGCTTGTCAGAGCAATGCCCCTTGTCCCAAGAGGAGCACTTGTGTGCTTCTGGTGCTTTGCAGATGCTTCCCTCTGTCTGCAGGAACATTCTGCTCATTCCAATGCATTTTGAAACCTGGCGTAAACAGTGATACCATTTTCTGTCCTGGCAAAATTAGATTTCATGGTCTAGTTGTCAAGAGAATAACGGGAATCCATTTGGCACATGTGAAGATCTGTCTGGAGTGGGAATTGCCTGTGACTGTCACAGATAACATGTGTTAATTAATGTTTTTTTCTGAAGGAACTATTATACCGAATGGACCCTTTACCTGACAGCTTTAAGATAAAAACCATTTTACTCCTGACAGGTCTCTCCCAGACTTCAGCTCCTTCTTGGTCTGTAGAAGTCCTGCTTCCAGTCTCAATGGCTATGACTTGAAAGAGAAATAATAAATAAATAAACTAAGAAAGTAATTCAATGCACCTTTATAAGACGTCCTGGCAGCGAAACAGAATTGAAATGAGATGTATAGTGGGATGTGTAAGAGTTCAAAGGACAAAGCACAATGTGATTACTTTTTAAAGCATGTGCCGAACATCCTGCTTTAACGCACTGACTAAATGCCTTTGTAGCCTCAGTGTCTCCCAGTCAAGCCTAGAGAGATGATGGATAGATGAAAACAATATCTTGCCCCCGTTGCCATGGCAGCTTTCCTATCAACCAGCTGATCAATGCAGGAAGTCCAATTTCCCCACATTGTTAATCTTGTCAGAAGTGTTAGCATCCCTCAGGTTTGGCAGCACATCACCCGCTGTAGCTTTTTTAATGACACCTAAGCTACGCTGACATGTTATATTAGGTAGATCTACCTATGTAGGTTATGCAGCCCTGCAGTAAGAAATGATCACTCTTACTTACACGCGTCTGTAATGAAGGTAGGGTTCATTCCAGGAATGACTTGAGAGCAATTTTGATGTTATGAACTTACACAGCTGGGTGTGTTCTCTCTCATGTTTTCTATTGGTCCTAAAGCATCACAACGTGGTGAAGGATTAATCGGTCAATTCCTGGGCAAAGTCCAACCAAACTGAACTGGAGTCTGGAGGAACAGAGATTCTATGCTGTTTGTTAACAGGACCCTCTTACTGACTGAATAACAGCTGCAAAAGAGGCAAACAGCAAAGGGCTGGTGTAAGCAATGACAGTAGATATAAAGGGGCAAACTTTGGACACAAATTCAACTACAATATTCCTACTAATTGCATAAATGCTAAGTTTTCATCTAGATAACTCAGGCCTTAAAAGTGCTTGTGTGACTAAAGACTTTCTTTTCAAAGCTACTGAAGGAGTTTGACGGTACTCATTAGTTGTCTGGGGAGATTTCCAGTAGAGCGTTGACATCTTTTAGATGTGAGGTTCAACTTCTATTATAATAACGGTCCCAAGTTTCTGACTTTGCTTCCTGTGATGCCCAACTTGGTACTCACTAGTCCAACAGATAGTTAAAGGTTGCATCCACTGGTTAAAATAGGTCACTGTGAATATTTTACGTTTTCAAATTTTCTCCAGAAATACTTCTATGTCTATACCGGAGGTTCTAAATTCTAGTGTTTAATAATCTTGAATGCTTAATTTAACCCCTTTCACACTGTCTCTTCACCACTTGCAATATAGCAAGTGGATGAGGCCTGTGGTCTCTCCCTGTTCAATGCTAGCTTCGATTACCTTTTGAAAGAAGCTACAGCTGAGATTCAAAAAGATTAAAGGAAAAAAAAATAAATAAATTGAAGAACTAAAAATGGATATACAATACAAAATTAAGAAAAAAATAGAATAAGGAATTTTTTTTTTTGAGAAAACCACATAAAAGAGAATTTTTCAGCTTTAAGAAAACACTAACTTTTTGAATGAATTTTCAAATAGATATAAAAATAGGTTTTTGTTTATAATTTTGGACCAAAATTACATCAGCAGATAATTCAAAAACAGAAAAGACACAAACTTGAAATGAAAAATTAGAGAGAAACTTTGCAGTTGGTTACAGCAAGCAACCTTCACAAGTTATTGCTTGTGGCAGATGATATAATATGCACAAGCAAACTCAGCAGAGAAGCCTTAAGCCCACTCAGGACATGAAGCGACAAAGATAACAAGATGCTCTTTATGTTAACAAGATACCGTTTAATAAAAGATTTGTCATGGTAATAAAAAGTATAAGCAAGAATAGACACAGCTTCAGACCTGTAGCCAAAATGAGCAATTCTCAAGCAAAACGAGATAAAGGCAGGCTTGTAAGTGAAGACATATACAACAATGAGCTGAAATAGCAAGGACAACAACAAAATATAAGAAAGAAAACAAGAAGATGAGCTTAAGAAAACAGCAGACAAGAGAATAAACTGAGATACAATAACTCTCTTGGGGAAAAGAATATAAAATCAGAACTAAAAGAAGTGCCTTACAAAGCACAAACAAAAGATGATAGATGAAAGAAAAAGAAAAAAGAAAAAAAAGAAAAAAAAAAGAAAGAGAGGAGTCCAAACATGGAAATATTAGATGGTTCCAAATAGGTACCCAGTCAAGATAATTCCAAGAGGTCCTTAAAGAGAAAATGTAATTTTGCAGGAAAAAGTATAAGAACAAAACGTGTCCCCCTCTTACAAGAGCAATTAGCCAGTTCCTCTGTCTTTTACCAAACTTTTCTCAGGGGATTTGAATGTACGGCTTTATTTTCCAGACACTATTATTTGGCCTTGGTTCCCATCAATATCATTAGTCATAATGCTTTTGTATTTTTCCCCACAATGGCATTTTTTGAGTCAGCCAGCACAGCGGCCCAGAGATAATTGACAGGCGTCACTCAGAAAGCACATTCCATACCCAGAAAGAGCAAAGCGGACCACACAGATGAGTGCATGGGCAGGCAGACATTACGTTCTGCCCTTTGTAATGATATTAGAAGAAGATTGACTTAAAATTTAAGAACAGATCATTTCTTTTTGTCTGAAAGAATTGTGAAAGTTGCTTTCCTGATGAGAAAATCCAAGGGTCTAAATCTACCATCTATTGAAATCAATAAAAAAAAGTAAGGTAAGTGGCATTTTTTGTGTTGATTTCAGAGACCTATGAATCACTTTCCAACACATTAATCATAAAGCCCAAAAAGAAATGAGATTTCTTTGCTATATTAATATTTTTTATGGAAAGCTATAGAAAAGCAAAACAACAGGCTTAGGAACAACATAAAGTTAACTTTCCAAAATATACCTTTCTGCCTTGCCCTGACCAGACATACATAAAAAGATGGCTCACAAAATACTAGAGCTGACAAAAAAGCCCCAATCCTCACTGTCTGAGCAAAATTCAGGTTTATTCAGTCCTATATCTGAAGCATTTTCATGGAGAAATAGTGTGTAGAGTAGATTATCAGTTTTCTTCAACCTCTTTATAGATTTCCACAGCAGTCATTCAGTCTCTCCCACATTCTAAAAAAAAAAAATATATATATATATATATATTTTCCTACTAGAATACCAACGTGAAGTACATCTTCATAAGGATTTTCCCAAAGTACCTTAAAGAAAGCTTTCCAGTATTTGTTTTCTGTGGATTTCTCATTGGGCCAAAAAAATGTTTCAGTTCCTGAAGGCAATGTATATTGTTATAAAATAGATATTTTATCTTCATAAACATCAGGAAAGAAAGTGCCTGCAGTGGGAACACTTGGAATAACTGATGCCAAACTTGACTGCTGTCTTTAAATAGACTACGACATCCCAGGACAATGTGGAAACAGACTTTTCTTGGACACATTTTAGTGCTAAATTCCTTTTATAAGCCTGGTACTTTAATTTCTTTGAGGCAGTCTATTCTAAACAGCTGGACAGTCCTAGTTTAAAGACTTTAGTTTCAGCAGTACAGCCTCTCCTCCTCAGACTCAGGAGGACAGAAGTTTCCCAGCCCCTCTGTGAGACATCTGTTCCACAGCTTGATGCCCTTCAGGTCCTTTCTCATATCTTTCTGGATGGTCAATGAACCATCTCCTCCCAAATAAATGCATGCAAGAAACAGGGCTGTTTACTTCTGTTCAGCCACATATTTTTGCACAGAACAATAACTGAAACACTTTACATTTACAAAAATATAAGATGGAGTTGTACATAAATCCTATATATATATATAAGCACCTTCTGTTGTATGTACAATAAATTTACTAAAAATATTCTTCTGCAGAGCGGGCAAGTGGATTAAAATTTTGCCCAGATTTGAAGTGAAAGCCCTGGGACTAGAACTGTGTGAATAATTGATTGTTTTGATTCACTGCCCATTATGAATTTTAGCAGGTGTTTTGGTGAACACCCCTACCTCTCCTGTTTGCTTTCTCTTGCAAAAAAATAAAATAAAATTTAAAAAATCTCCAGTTCTTCTAAACATTGTTGAAAATGAGAGCACAGCATCACCTTAAGTTACTGCAAGGGATGCATGACCTCAGAAGCTGCTGCCAGCATCTTCCCACTATAATTTTTAAGCTTTAATGACCATCACAGTCTACTTTTGCGTTTTGACTTCCTTATTCAATAGGCAAAAAAGAACATAGGTTAGGGAAAATGGATGGTGAATCTTCTACCTTCTTAATGACCTTGTGATGGGGAAGGAGACAGCAGAGAGGTGATGTCAGGAAGAAAACTTGCTGTGAAAGAGGACACTGAGGGACACTCTGACTTCCTCATGCCAATGCAGATAACTTGTACTACTGGCAGTTGGAAGGACAGGAGGAGAGGTAATAATAATTCTTGGGTTATAATACAAAAGAACCATAGCTACTAGGCTAGGGAGTTTTGGGAGGAGGTTGGGTTTGTGGGTTGTTGGGGTTTTTTTTCACTAAATGGATATCGTTTAGTGCCATTCATAAGACACAGATTCTTGCACAGTTCTCCTTTCCCTCTTTGCAAGACAGCAATTTTTTCCTGTGTATGGATATCTATCTTCTTCTGAACAACTGCTTCATTCATTCTGAAGGTGGTTAATTTTAACTACCAGATTTGATAAGGTACATATTAAGTTTTCTTAATGGATGGTACAGAAAACGTTACAGAAAACTCACCATTGCTTCTTGGGTAATTGATTCAGTGGGTTCTGTATGTAGTAGAAACTGGACTCCACGAATGCATGCAGTCAAAAAAGAAATGTATACTTATCGGAACTAACATCAAGAAAAAGATAGGGAGGAGCTGAGTTATCTTTAGGGTGATAACAGCAATGGAAAGAACATTATCTGCTGAATTTCAGAACACACATCAGGCATTCTTCATGAAGTGAAAGAGCCCAAGGCTCTCATAAATATGCTGGGTTTATTCTGTCCTACATTGATCTCAGAGTGAGAGCTAAAATTAGTTACTTTCTTCTTTTTTCTTTTTTTTTTTTTTTTAATATTTAATTTAGTTGTTTGGGATTTTTCTCAATTATGGTGATGACAATAAGTATGCAATAACATGGTGTTCCCATGTTGGCTACCTTTAGGCCCCTGATGGGCACTTCTTTAACCCTACCAATAGTAGGTGGCGCCGTACAGAAGTATGCAAGAACACCATCTTCTGGTCCAGAAAACTCTCTCTGCACCACCTTACAGTGGGAGGTCTTGGCAAACAGCCCTATTTTAATGGTTAGCACTGCAATAAGCTCAATTCTCTCCTCACCTACTTTTTTATTCCTCTTCCCTCATCCTTCTTTCTTCTGGGCTTATCTATTTTTCTATATCTTCCAGGAACATCTGTGTAATCCACCCTAAATGTATTTTTCTGCTGTTTATTACTCATGTAGCACCCTATTTCAGTCAGGTATCAACCCCCTCTTTATTAGTGGCAATTTTGTTGATAGCATTCAGCTCTATCACATTCTTACACTGCCCCAAATGACAGCTTCTACCTGCAGCAATCTCTATAAGTATCTTCATTCCCGATCTCTTTTAAAGGTTGCCTAAAACAAGTAAGTGAAAACCTGCTGGTTGACCTAATTGGCTACTGTTAGGTTGTCACTCAGCTCCACCTCCCACTAGCCATTAAGCTACAGGGCATCATTTCCTGTTAATTAATAGGCTCAATTATGGCATTTTTTATCTGAGCTTCCTCCCACTGTGTTACAACCAAGCAAAACACATTGACAGACCCAAACAGACTTTTGGCCAAATCATGATCATCAGTTTAGTTTACTCCCTTGCCTCTTCTTGTTTATAGAGATCAGTTTCTCAACATGTGATTTCCTTCCATATGGCTTGCAAAAAACTCGGGGGAGTAGTGCATGCAGAACTGCTTGGTCAACACATTTGTTACTTCCATCGCAGTGGCCCAAAGCACCAATTCATCACGAAATTAGACAAGCATGGAAGCAGAGAGCCAAAATCAAAACTAGAAATACATACAACAGCAGAAGAAACCCTAAAAAAAGACCATTCAGCAAACTATATTTAAGATCTACTTTCAACTTGTTTCTTAATTTTGATTTCTGTAAGAGCTAAGTTGTGACCTACAAAAATCAATTTGTTATTGATGGTGCTACCACTTTCTAAGGGTTTTTGAGCACCCTCCTCTTTGTATATGTAGACTTGATTTGTCTGCCTTCCCTGATGAACTCCTACCTCTACCTTAAATCAAAAGCCCAAGAGCTGTTGAGGCAGGCCTAAGAATAGGCTGCAATTAAAACCTGACTATGGTGTATTCACATGCAACACTTCAGGACAAAGAATAGGCTGCCACGTACCACAAACTGTACTCTTGAGCATTAATTCCTAAGAGGAAATAACTCATCAGTGAAACAGTGTAAGAAAAGGTGCTTATTCTTTGCTATGGAAACAGGTGAAGGGAAGAATTACAGAAAAAAATTGTTTCACCGGAGAGACTTCGGAGAGCTGGCAAGAGCAGCAGCCCGGTTTGAAGACTGAAGGCAAGCAAATGTGAGAAAAGTGCCATGCTTTGAAAGAGTCACATACAGTAGGGAAAAGACACCAGCTCCCTAAGTAGCTCTTCTCTGAAGCATTCCCAGATGTTCAGACCATATACGGTTGTTTTGCCCTGAACACCACCAGCAAAATAGATATAAAGTAATTTTATCACCCCCTAAGTTTTTGCTTTCATGATTAATCCATGAGTTGAACTCAAATTACAATGGAGGTGCCACTAGGCTGAAACCCCTCCTCCACTCCCAGGTTATGTTCTTCCCACATGAAGGACCATCAGCAGTCCTGAGGTGTGAAGCCCACCGGCCAGGAGGTTGCATTTCCGCAAGTGAGCATACAGAGGACCAGAATTCAGAAAAAGCATCAGCAAGTCTGAAACTAAATTATGCTTATGGGACTGTGTCAAGCCTCCCAAGAAGGTGAGTGTTGGGTCCAGCTGGCCAACCAGCACAACCTGGAGGGTAGCCAGGCACCATGGTCCATGGGGATTGGTTAGTGAGGTAGTTGTTCTAGTTCAAGAGAGGGACCATGGCTGTTACATGACAATGCTGGAGCCCATCTTTCCAACAAACAAACCCTCACCTGGAAGCTAGGCATTTTAAACATAAGACCTCATTGTTGTTCCACCCAGCAAGAAAAATCACTGGCAGCGTGGAATAAACCTGTAGTCTGTGGTCTGGGTGTGATAAGAGCAGAAATATAAATAAATAAATGGAAACAAAAGCACACACCTAAAACAAATGAGCAGACAACTTTGGGAGGCTTTGTTTTCCCTAAGTGCTAGGCTGACTGGATACATAGACCATGGCTGCGTCTAAACTGGGGCAGGGAGTGCAGGGGACAAGTTTCTTTATAGAATCATAGAATGGTCATGGCCGGAATGGACCTCAAAGGGTTATCTAGTCCAACTTCCCTGCAGAGGGACTCACCCAACTTGACCAGGTTGCCCAAGGCCTTATTAAGCCTCACCTTGAATATCTCCAGGGAAGGAGAGTCAACCACCTCCCTGGGAAACCTGTTCCAGTGTTCCATCACCCTCAGAGTAAAGAACTTGTTCCTAATATCTAATTTAAATCTGCTCTTCTCCAACTTAAAGCCATTACTCCTCATCCTACTGCAGGTCTTCGCAAACAGACTCTCCCCAGCCTTCCTGTAGGCCCCTTCAGGTACTGGAAGGCTGTTCTTTGGTCTTCTCGGAGCCTTGTCTTCTCCAGGCTGAACAACCCCAACTCCCTCAGCCTGTCCTCAGAGCAGAGGTGCTCCAGCCCACTCATCATTTTCATGGCTCTCCTTTGGATCCACTCCATCGGGTCTATATCCTTCCTATATTGAGAGCTCCAGACCTGCACACAGCACTCCAGGTGGAATCTCACTAGAGCAAAGTGGCAGAATCACCTCCCTGGATCTGCTGGCAACACATCTTCTGATGCAGCCCAGGATGTGATCGGCCTTCTAGGCTGCAAGTGCAAAGCACCTGCTCACATCTAGCCTCTCATCCATCAGCATCCCCAAGTCCCTTTCTTCAGTGCTGCTTTCTAATACCTCACCCTCTAGTCTGTCCTTCTCTCTTTATTTCTTTCTCTTCTCTTACATGCTCATGCCCAATTGTGCAAAATCAAGTTTAAAGAATATCTCCTTGTTATGGGTAAGGAAATACAATGTGCACATGCTCAAACTGTAGGGGGAAAAAATAAAGGTAGTAAGCAGCAGTGTATGACTTGCATTAGCCTATTCACTGCTTTTGTCAAGTCTATCCTTTTGTTGGCTCATTGTGCAGCTTCAGCCTGGTTTTCATAAGGTGTTTTCTGTGTCTGCTTACAAGCACTAGGGTGCACATTTTAAAATAATTTGCTCTTTTATTTTTTTAACTGTATCATTTAACTCAAAAACTTTATACATCGGGAGCAAATGCAGTTGATCACTGTCCTTGGTTTTATTATCAGGTCAAGGGTATGTGCGCATTAATGGATAGCACAGATTTTAATCCCAGATGACAAATGTATCTGAAGTACCATTGTAATGAATTTGCCAGGATTGCTGAGAGCATTTGCCTTAAAGATAGCAGAAGGAAACATACATGCATAGACACAGGCTTGTACAACGTGCCCAGTCTGACTGGCAAGCAGGGTTAATAAATTACATACAACACAGGTGAATATTGACTAGGGAACACTAAAATACTGTATTTGCAGCAAGTCTCAACGCACAATATATAGGTAGCTGCCAAAATCAGAACTGTTTTTCTTATTTATGCTTCATTCTATGAAACATAACTTTATGATCAGGAATCGTGACACTGTGGAGCCTTGAACAGTCTTATCCCTGGCAGTATAATCTTAAGGTTATTATCCCTAACTTCCTCCTGCACTCCCCAACAACACATGAGCTTCACAGGCAGAAATAAACATCACTGAGATAGGTCTTGTGTTCAACAAATCCTCACATACTTTCAGTCGTCTGTCACACTACGATATTATTCAAGGTTTTGATGGGCAGCGGCTGCATGTGCAATTGCTGCATCCATGACGCAAGTTGCCTCTTCTCCAGCTGGAGCTGTTGGGTGCTGCCATCAATTCAAATGAATGATGCTAATGTACACAAGAGCTGGCTAAGTCAATTGAAAGAAAAGAGCATCACTGAAATAATTCAATCTGCATAAAACACCTTTTCTGGAACGGCATTATACCCACTTGAAGTTAATTATGACATCTTCAGCAACTCCTTCATTGATTTGAAGGAGGGCATCATACATTTGGGGTTCTCGATCAATTGTTCTCCTTTCGGTACATTTAACTGCTGCAGAATGCAGTAGTATTTTGTACAGCTATTTTGCTGTTCACAGATAAACACTCCTTGAAAAACACCTCAGACTTCAATTTATTTCAAATCATTAAGGCAAAATCTTTCAAATGGACAATATGATTTATAAAGTCAGAGAGATACTTTTATGAACTATCTTATGAATTTTAAGCCTTCAATATTTGTTATAGTTTTTTATTCATTTGGTCTCTGAAAGGAAAGAAGAAAAAAAAAGCTCACCACTGAATAAAAAGGAAAATTATTCTCAGATTTCAAACAATAAGCACATCAAATTAAAAAATCATTTATTTCACTGCCTCTCATGCCACTTAGTCACAAACGCACACAATTGTCTAGCCAGGCTTTTCAGCCTGCACACAGCTATTCTGTGTCTTTGAGGCATAAATTGGAAGCGAGCGACTTTGACAGAGAGCTGAGAGGAATATGCAAACTCTGAAGTAGAAATAAAACAGCAAACTTCACATTTTTCTTCATGACCTCTTCCCAAGTGCACACACGGTTTGTGTTTGGCTACCTCCATACTCTTGAAAACACCAGAATCTTTTACCCATTTGGGTAAACAAAGGAGTGACTCCCACATATATCCAAACAGTTCTATCCCTCTGAAAGAACAGCATCTGTCAGCCCAGATAATTTGATAATAGATCCTGGTCACCTAGTTGCACTAACATTTGTCTTTCAGCACAAAGCTCGAGAAAGGCAGGTCCCTGCCCCGAGGCATGCCACCCTGGTCAGTCCCAGCAGCCTTGAGCTATTGCTGCTGAAGAGACAGTGCAACCTGTTTAACCCTCAGCTAATCTGGCCTTCTAGAGGAATCCCTGCTGGTGGGACAGGTAATCCAGTAGCACCAATGGTTTGCAAACAGCCCAAGGACACCCTATTCTAGAGCCTCGAAGCATGGGGAGAAACATCATGCAAGCCGAGATAAATAAAGGTTGCTATCACTTCTCACTGTATTACCACAGTTTTTCATACTGGAAGGCAAAATAAAACATAAAAAAAAGAAAGAAGATGAAAGAATGGGAAGGAATATTAAGCAAAAGCCAATGTCATCTCATAAATACAAGCACTGCATTCAATACATTGAAGTCCAGGTTTTGAAACTCCAAACGTCTCCAAAACGCTAAACCATGGTCACTTTCTCTGTAAAAGGGGGCATAGTTACTCAGCATGATTTGGTACTCAAATTCACATATTTATTCAGACTCCTTAAAGACCCAAATATCCCAACCGAATCCATATTTCTCCAGAGACCAGCAACAACTTGTTAAGTTGTCACAGACGGATGCTATTCATTCTCCCCGACCAAGATCCTGGACAGGTAATATTGTTGCTGCGTGAGTCTAATAGCTCTGAATCCAGCTGCTATTTTGCTGTTTACTTTTTGTTCTTTGCCATTCATCCTGCTTCCCATTTCTCCTCTTTCATTTACCAGGTAACTCTTACTCATCCTTTTCATCAATCCAAAGTCATGACTTTTTCTAGTGTTTTCCGTCTAAGCTATTTTAATCTCATCTTTCATTGGACTGCTGGCTCAGAACGATAGCTCTCCTTTCAGACATCATTTATAATGTTACCATATGGCAGGATTACTTGATTACTGGTAAGGATTTAAATTTTCTCTCTATTGTTATACAAAAAAAAAATTATTATGAACCTCTAGACTCTCTTGTTTTGAGCAAAGAAAAATAATTATAAAAAAGTACCCACTCTCTTTAATACCAATAATTTATCATTGACTGAGCATTTTTTTCTGGGTAAAATAGTAGTCTGACTAACTCATTAGCTTCATACTAAATACAGCAATTTTTCTGTCTCCTAGCCAAATATTTTTAATATTAATGAAACAGTTTAGATAAAATTATTTTAAAAGTCGTACATGTAGCCATTTCTGTGTGCTTATGCAATGATAATTAATTGTCTTGCAGTTTTTAACTCCAACTTTTCACTTTCGGTTATACTTTAATATTTCTAGTGATCCCTCTGTAACAGTTTTCTTTTTTAAATTTCATAATCTATTTTGACATGAAACCACTTCTGACTGGAAGGGAGGGGAAAGGAGATGTGTGCCTGGGAACACATTCACCTCTCAGCAGACTGAAGCAGGGAGTTGCAATGTGGAAATAGGTTAAGAGCCTCGCTGGGTTAGCGGGGGGTGCCAGCAAAAAAATTACATCTACTGTTGGCACAACAGCAGTACTTCACATGCTAATACAAAAGGGAAAAGGCAAAAAAGAGAGAGAAAGATAAAGGATGCAGCTGCACAGAAGCACAGGGAAAGTGGTTCCCTCCTGATTACGAGGGGGCTGAGGGGATGGACGGCAGCTCCCAGACAGGGAAATGCCCCCTGCCGAATCCCCACTCTGCATATCTCACCCTCTGGGCCATATCACCAGGGCCAAAAAGGCCATCTTCTCATCTCAGAGCTCTCACTTTCCTTCACTGGGCAAAGTTGGAGGCCTCTTGCCCTCCTACACGAGTGAGCTGGCATGCCTTTGTCTCTTCCTCACTTGTCAGCGCCTTTGAGCATTGAGCTGGAAAAGCCCAAGGCACTGACAGGGGCTCTGTCCCTCTTCAGAGAAGTTGTGCAAACCCAACGGCAGCAACACATCTTTTTCATAACACACATAGACACACTTCAGGCTTTTTAAGGTATTAGTTTCATAATGCAATACTTTAAAAACAACTGTACATTATCCAGAAAACTATATTCTTAAAGACTTTTTTCTCACAGTTTTATTCAAACACAGCTGAAATTCAGGATCTCCCCTTTGTCCTCACTAATAGCTTACTAGGGATGTCTGCAGCTCTTCTCCTTTTACTAGAATAACATGAGGTCTCCTACCAAAAATGACAGCGTGGTCTGGAGCTGTTTGCTCGCACGCAGACGGGATCCAGGATGCAAGCAGGAGGCTCTGAAAATAGTCATCTTAATCTCAGTCAGGAAAAAACTGCTTTTGCTTCTTTGCAAAACCTTTATGGTCATGAGCATCACAGAAAATAGAAGAAAAGCCTGCAAAATTCTTGACAAGTCTATCTGCTAAATTTAAAAAAAAAAAAAAAAACTGTATTAATAAATTGTGATTACATTTCCTGAAATGGTCTTATACCTTACAAATACACCCCCATAAAATGAAAACCTTCAAGAGCATATCCAGTAGACTCAAAACCCAAGCAGTATTTGCCTCCAGTGACTCTCCCACACACATTACCAACAGCTGAACAAGACCAAGCCAATTATACAACATTCAGAAGTTATTCTAAACTTTACTCAGTGCTCAACAGAGACAACTGCATTCACAGCACCATGGATTCACTTTAGAAGGTTAAATTCTCTAGTGTATTTTGCACATGAAGTAAAATTTAAAAAGCATCAATAAGTAATGATGATAGGCACTAACCTTAACCTTCAAGCCTCAGTATCACTGGAAGTTTCTCCCTCCTGCCTGAACATCACATGTTCAGAATAGATCCAATTTTTCCATCTTTTATTTGCATAGGTAGGGACAGTATATTCAATCCAATTATCTCAGCATGATTCATCATCGTGATGCTCTAAAATAAAAGCAATCATGCTAGATTGGTTGCAATTAAAGAGGTATTTTTACATTTGGAAAAATAATTACCTGTTGAACAGACAACTTATTTCCAAACAAAATCAGGATACCTGTTGAACTGGCATGCTGCTTTTTTTCCCCCCTCACTCTGAAGCCCAGACACGCAGCCCCCGATCTATGATTTCCCTTGGTTACATTTTTGTAGAAGTCAAGCGAAAAGCTCTAGTCCATCTACTAAGCGAGTATAATTTTTTATTGACCCATTTTAATCAATAAAGCTACCCCCGTTTTGCAGCATCACAAAGCACTGCTCACACAGAGCACTGCCAGTGAAAAAACTAAAGGAATCAGGATTCAGGGACCAATAAACCACTCTAGAGAAGAAAAAGGGAATAGCTTTCATCTGACAAGATTTTTCCCAGAGCCTCTCTCTGTCAGCCACTTCCAACTTCTAATTAAATATTGCCTACTTGATGCATTCAACCTCTGGAAGATTGGGAGAAGCATGTTTATAGGTGAGGACTCAGCTCAGCACTAAAACCTACTTTATATTTAAGTGTATGACCACTAGTCTCCCTTTTTCGCCATCTGAAACAGCAGTGTGACCCTCTGCATCAAGCTCTCTGCTCTTGTAACCACAGCTTCTCACCCACTCACCTCTTCTGAATGGGAAGTACTGAAATCCTGCAGAAATAATCAGAAGAATGAATTTCTACCAACCTCAGATCAGAATGTATAGAAGAAATTATGAAGATTAAGTAACTACAGAATTTAAGAATGACTGTATTTAGAGTTTATGGTCATTGCAATACATCTCACCTTTATTCTTAGTGATGGGAGAGGGAACATATAAAATCATTTAGGTTGGAAAAGACCTTTAAGATAGATTCCAACCATAGACTACAAATACTTCTTAAACATAGCCAGGCTTGGGCCATCGAGCACCTCTCTAGGAATCCTGTCCCAGTATTTGACTGCCCTTTTGGTAAAGAAATGCTTCCTAATTTCCAGTCTAAACCTCCCCTGGTGCAACTCTGAACCACTCCCACACATCCTATCACTGAATACCAGGAATCAGATTATTTGTACATATACATATTCTGGGTAAATACATACATATTCTGAGTAGCTCCTGGTGGCCACAGAGGAGTATATTCTTCACTAAAAAGACTTCACAAGTGCAACAAACCTTAAGTCCACAAAGGCAGCAAACCTTAAGTCTGTAAACAGAAGAGAACAAAAAAAATAATTGCTCAAATTTCCCTTTCATTTAGAGTGAAGGTAGTTTGTAGAGGTACTGGGCAGAAGGAAGTGCCTACTGCAGCCTGCACACACTGAAACATGAGCCCTCAACTAGAGAGCAGCAATGTGCAGCCCACCCAGCAATACAAACAGCAGCTTATGTAAAGTTTCCTGAGTGGCAAACATATTTATGGTTTGGACAATACGCTTCAAACAGGAATTGATGTTCTGGTTACAAAGAGACTGCCTCCTAACTGAACTACAGCAGCAGCATCTTTAAATGCCGGAAATGTTCAGATACCTGATGTTTTTTTAAGTGTCACTCCATCTTTGATCTTCGCCGAATATGAAACTCATTATCATTCCCACAGCTGATCCTTCACTCCATGCGTTTCTTCTTTAAAAGTCCTGTTTTCTAGCAGAACTGAAATAACTTTTAAAACAGGATAAAAGCCCAAATTTTGCAGACTGCTGTATCCACACAAAGGAAGGTACCTACTGCTCTGGAGAGCAGACAGGTGCTGCTCCAGCGCTGCCCTGACACAGCACAGCAGGCTGCTGCATCAGCGAGCATCCCTGGTGCTCTCGGCATGGGGGGATGGAGCCATCCATCTAAACTGCCACCATTGCACATAGTACAAAAGCTCTTTGCCTGCTAAACAACAAAGTGTTTCAGCAGTGAGTAAAGCAACAAACCAGTCATTCTCTGTGGCATTCCCACAGACTGGATTCAGTTTTTATCATAGAATGATTAGAGTTGGAAGGGACATTAAAGAGCATCTTATTTCAAACTACCCTGCCATAGGCAGGGACACCTCCCACTAGACCAGGTTGCTCAAAACCCCATCCAGCCTGGCCTTGAACACCTCCAGGGATGAGGCATCCACAGCTCCCCTGGACAACCTGTTCCAGTGTCTCACCACCCTCACAGGAAAGAATTTCTTCCTAATATCTAATCTATATCTCCCCTCTTACACCTTAGAAGACTTACTGCTCATCCTATCTCTACCTGCCTTATAAAATACCTCTCTCCAGCTTTCTTGTAGGTTCCATTTAGGCACTGGAAGGCCACTAACTAGATGACCCCAGAGCCTTCTTTTCTCCAGGCTGAACAATTCCAACTCTCTCAACCTGTCCTTGCAGCAGCCCTCTGATTATCTTTGTGGCCTCCTCTGAACTGGCTCCAACAGGTCCATGTCCTTCTTATGTTTGGTGTCCCAGAGCTCGATGCAGCACTACAAGTGGGGTGTCACTGGAGAGGAAGAGAGGAGCAGAATCACCTCCCTTGCCCTGCTAGCCTTGATTCTTTTGATGTGGCCAAGGATGCGGTTGGCTTTCTGGGCTGTGAGCACACATTGCCAGCTCATGTCGAAGTTCTCATCCACCGACACCCTTTAGTCCTTCTCCTTAGGGCTGCTCTCAATCCATTCTCTACTCAACCTGTATTGCCCTGACCCACATGCAGGACATTGCACTTGACCATTTTCAATTTAGTCATGTCAATCCATCAATGCCATGGGTATGCTCTTTAAGCAGCAGCTGAGGCAGAACTCTCTAGAGGGACATGAATCTTTGTGTTTTCTCGCCTGCCAGTGCTAGGAGAGGAAAAACATAGGAAAAGCCTTAAAGTTTCAGGTTTTTTCCCTCTCAGGACAGGTCTATGTCACAGTTTCCTTTTCCTATGCCAGCTCAAGGTAGGTTGAACTTGAGTTTGCTTCCTTCTCTGAAGAAGAGCATAATGTGTGTCCTGAAAATTGAGACTTTTTCCCCCCCTAAATAGCTGTGAATGAATAGTTCTGGAAGTCCAGCTGCATGGCTTCAGGCTGGGTGAGAACACATGAATGCCCTGAGCTACACCAGAGCACACTGGAGTACCAGGTCACAGGAGAAGGATGCAGAAGCATCATCCCTTCGTTGAGTTCTCTGGCTATCTCCTTCACCTCCTCCAGGCTGAGCAAGAAAAGAAATAGCTTAAAAATTAATGTTCTTGTTTCCCCCTCTCCCCACTCCTGCTTTGTTTATTCTTCAGAGCTGGAGAGAAAACAAAGCCTTTTCATTATTTACTGCCACCTTAAACTTTTGATAGCAGTCAAAGGCAGATGCATTGCATTAAAGGGTATCAGCTTCCATTATCTAACAGTAAAGTTAATAGCGGGAACTTTACAGTGTGTCAGATTGGCATGTCAGCATGTGGACACACTTGGGTTTGTGAGATGAATCCTCTGCCACAGAAAAGGCTGAGCTTGTCAAATGAATTAGCGGCAGTAAATGCAAATTAACACAAATTACACACAGTTATCAGAAGGAAACTTTCTATTCACACCACACGCACGCACCCCCAAAGCTTCTAGAACCTAAGTGGGAAAACTTCAGAAATCCTTCCTCCCAAGAAGTAAACAACAACACATGCTTTTACCAAGCTGTGACAAGCAGTGAGTTAAAAGACACAGTTGATCAAGAGGAGAACATACTCCCAGGCTAAAGTTATTGAGTAGGACTGATGCACGCTGACTTTGGGTATCGTGCTGTGCCAAGTTCAGTTACAACTCCTGTCTCTCCCTGGAAGTGCAAAGCCAGCACTTTTTACAACAGAATTGCAATTCTTTATGTGGTCCCACAGGGCCATTGGACGAAAGAGAGGAGCCCAAGCTGAGTTCACCAAGAACAAAGATATTTCCTAAAATCCACCTGGAAGCAAGTAGCTGAATGTGCAAAAGGATTAAAGCGGTTGCTGTCTCTGCTTTTAATTATATTACTGGGCTTGAAAGATTCATAATTTGTGACGACAAATGTTTACAGATAAACAATGAAAACTTGTTAGTAAAAAGATCCTTCAAAACAGAAGACTAAATACTATGTGGAGTTGTGGGGTTTTTTTAATTATTATTATGGAATGCAAAATCCTCCAAAGGTGCTTGGGCTAACAGGCAAGAGCCACCTGCTTCCCAGGCTACTAGTCATTACAAAATCAAGTTTGCAAACACAAGCTCCTTGCTAGTAATTCCCCTATATGAACTAAAAAACAAATTTATGTTTGTTTGTGCTATATATGTACCCTGGGGCAACTAGAGAACTTACAGATATTTTTCACAGTAACTAATCCTCCTAGTTTTGGTAGAACAATTTGGGTGAACTTCTCAAAACTACCTTTGGAGTCTCATGAGTGAGTTTTCTGTTCCAACATGAAAAATACTCTGAATTTTCATTGATTTCTTCCAATGAAATCTCACGTCTTTCTCATATCACATTATATGCAATTTGCTTTATATTCCACTGGCTAGGATTTTTTTCCCCAGTTCCAATGGCACAAATTCTGTCACCTTGTGAAGAAGTTGTAAGATCACGGTCCTGTCTGGGGTGCTGCAGCTAACCCTTTCATTTGCAGAGGTTCCCTCCTCTGGGGCATCTTTTCAAAATCTGCAGATCCTGATGTCTGAGCGTGATGTGATTGATGTAGACATTTAAGCCTGGGTGTTATAGTAATTGCCATCTCTGACACTGTCTCTGCAGGGTTTCCTCTCCATTATCTCAAATTGCTCTGGATGTCTGAAACTCTGTTAACAAAAAATACAAAAACAAACAAATAAAATAAAATAAAATAAAATAAAATAAAAAGAAAGGAAAAAGATCGGTGCATCTCTAGGCAAAGAGATTGCTTTTTATTGCTGTTGAAAATAGTTCAAGATTACACTGCTATCTTCAAGATTAATAGTAAAACCTCAAGAATAAGTTTCCCTTATCCTTTTCAGTTGGTCCTCTTGTTTTCTTTGTAAGTATAAACTTTATCTGAAAAAAAGCAAACTGCAGCCCCAGAAGCTCAAAACCTGCAGCTCTAACGCTTTCCACAGTCAGACTTCTCACAATTATTTTTTTGTCTCTGCAGATAGTCAAGGATTACTAGAAATTAGCACACACCCTGCTTGCTGAAAAACTGAATACAAGCAGCCTCTCCTCTGACAATGTCAGCTCTTTCACTTCAAAAGAAAAAAGTATAGGGAACTATTGCTTTCAGCTTTATCTTCTTTTATTTCAAATCCTTTCTTTAAAACTCCACACCCTAAGGCATCTGCAGATTGTACTGTAAATTATTTCTTCAACATAAAACTCATCACAGAAAATCTGAAATTATCATCTCTTTTGATTAATAAAATTAAAAATAAACCCCCAGGATATAGATTAATATTTACAGGGGAGGTTTTCTGACATCTCAAATAACATTAGTAAACAAGCACGTAAGCAGATAAATGTATTCCAAAGATCTTATAGCAAGAACAAGTATCAGACCCTGTCTGTTGCAAATAGAAATCTTTCCACTGACAATAGGGCAAGTAAATTGCTAGCAACAATCCCAGTGGTTACAAACTGCTCATATTTTCACTATAAAGAAAAGCACAGCATTGCCTGGACCTGTTTCTGTCTAAGTCCTAGATCTTGTGCAAAACTCGACCCAATGCTTATTAAACATTTAAACACCAAAACTCAGAATTTTTCCTATTTCTTTGCCCAGTCTTTCCCTGACTAAGATGTATTTTACCTTCAGTTAACTGTATAATTCCCTCTGGTCAGAGCACTCCTTTCTGCAAAACGTCCCATCTGCCATACTCTCTCCTCTCCAACTTGTCTTTTGCTTTTTCCAGGTAGCAATTTAAAATTTAACAATTTCAATAATTCCCCAAAATTCACTTCATGACTGCTTTAATTTGTTATTACTGCTTTTACAGTGATTTTTAGAGAAAAGGAGTGCAGCAGTGCAGCCTTTTAAATCCATCTATATGGCACAAGGCAGAAGGCAGGCCCCTACAGACACGATTGTACTTCCAGTCACCACTGGATGTGAGTACAGTTAAAAAATATATAGATCTATAAATAGAAATGGAAGAAATAATATGTTTAATATTAATTGGAATCGGCTGAGAGAGTTGGGGCTGTTCAGCCTGGAGAAGAGAGGGCTCCAGGGAGACCTTAGAGAAGCCTTCCAGGATTTGAAGGGAGCTCCAGGAGAGCTGGAGGGGGACTCTTTGTCAGGAAGTCTAGTGATAGGACAAGGGGTAAAGGTTTTAAATTGGAAGAGGGGAGATTTAGAATAGATATCAGGAAAAAGTTCTTTCCTGTGAGGGTGGTGAGGCACTGGAACAGGTTGCCCAGAGAAGCTGTGGCTGCCCCATACCTGGAGGTGTTCAAGGCCAGGCTGGATGGGGCTTCGAGCAACCTGCTCTAGTTGGAGGCATCCCTGCCCCTGGCGGGGGGGTTGGAACTTGAGGATCTTTAAGGTCCCTTCCAACTCTAACCATTCTATGATTCCATGAATTAATAAAATTAAAATTAAAACCTTCTGAAATATGGTTTCAGAAATCACTTCCTTCGTGATTTTAGACACTTTTTCAGTGCCTGCAAATATGGTCATGGTGAGTAAACCATGAATGAACCGCCCTGTGGACTGGCGACCCCAGTCTGCCTGGAAAGCTCTGGTTGTGGACCTGTTGCTCACTTTTTTGTGCAATCCCCTTTTGATCATCCCAGAGCCATGAGCCTCTATGGCCTCCATTGCAGTAAACTGCAATGCTCACTTTAGGCACTGGTGCTATTTTAATCCTTACTCTTAGAATTTTATTGCATTTACTGCTCCCCGGTTCTTAGTTGCAGAGCTTGGTGAAAAGCAGACTGTGCATCATTGCCTGATAGGCCAAAGCCTCTGCTACAATAATGACAAACCACAGCAATTAGTTACCATGGGTCCACGCAACACTTCAGAACGAGACCAGATCAGATTGTTAATTTGCTTCAGGCACTACCTGACCTCTGCCTATCTACCTTCTGTTTCAGGAGAATTACATTTGAAATAACCATAATTGCCTGGACGACATGAGGATCTCATTTGAAATCAATTCATTCAGGTTCCCCTTCCGTGTTTCTAATATTGTTTCTGAAGTATCATGACAATTTAAAATAATTATATTTTAATTAGCACTGATTTTCAGTGGAAGTCATGCACAGCCACTTAACAACTTCCACATTAGAACCCAAATAAATTCCTTGTGATTATCTGGAGACTCAAAAGCAAAAATAATGAGATATTAGTGTGATCTTTGTTGAGTTCTTTATAAAAAAATCTCTTAACAGACCATAAGAAGCACATATATGTCAGAGGAAGAGAAGTAAGAATAATTAGCACAGCCAACAAGAAAGCCCCAAACTTGCAAAATAGAATTCATAATTGTCTAGAACATCTTTAAATTTACTTTATCATTTTTAGTAAGAAATAACTGTATTATCATCCTTTAAAATGCTCAGTCAAACATTTCATCTCTTTTTGTAAAACACACAGCTAAAGGTTGCTTGGTTTTGATGGTGGTTTTGTTTGGAGGTTTTTACTTGTTTTTAATTTTCTAAGAGTTCTCTAGAGAATGTGCCTGTTCAATATCTTTTATTTTTAACATTGCATATCACCTGTTAGTCTCCAAACCCCCATCGAGGTCACCACTCCTGCCTTCATCACTGAAGCAGAGCTGGGTTAAACGGGGTGAGTTACCACAGCAAAAGGGAGCCTTGGGTAACAAGCAACTCGGAACTGAGATCAGTGCTGCTGTAACTTCAAATAGTTAATATACTGTCAGATTTCCTGAAGAACACTCTGATGATTTTATTAAATAGTCCTTGTAATTGTTTTCCTACCTCAGGTACAGCATGCGAAGCCCTCGCTGCCCAAGTGTCCATGGTTCTGAGCAGCATCTTCAGTTCCTCACAGATGAGTATTTCCTGCCCCAAACCCCACCACAAGTAATGCTGCTTTGCTCCTTTGAAGTATTTTTAATTAGGGATCCCAAAGCATTTTTAGCACCTCCTTTATGAGTTACTGGATACATTTGCACTCATTTTGCCATTGCAGAGATTGACCAGTCACGCATATTCACCAGGAATGAAAGTCAAACACCTTAACGAGTCACATAGTCCACTAATCACCTGATTATCTTAATTTCCAGAAGCCAAAACAATTTAATTTTCAATTTTGGTGGTATTTGTGCACAGCAGGACATTGGCTTCAATTAGGATATGTAGTTTAAAAGGAAGCACATTAATTTCACTAGAAAAGATTTTGTTGTGAAAACAATGGCCTAAAACCCAACACAGCTAAGTGGCAGCAGTACATTGCTGACATAGCTACATACTTTTTTTGACAGCCTGAATCATGGAAGTGCTTTTGCACCTGAAAGGAAGAACAGTCATGTTGTTCCTAGACTAAAACTGTCTGCGAGCAATACATTTTGCAGAAACAAAGCAGAGCTTTAGAGAGTGGGTATTTAAATGACATGGCATTACTCCTAAAGGAAATATTACTGACAACAGCATGCAAATGTTTGGTATAGTATTTGGCACAAAGAGAGAACATATGGTATTTAATGCAAGCAAATTAAACAGCTTTACACTACAGTCATCTGGAGATGCATCCTACTGTAGCAATCCTAAATCCAGTATAAATTATTTCCCTCCAGATTGTATATCCATACCTGTATGAAACTGGTTGAACACATGCATGGTTCAAGCAAGTACCCATTGCTAAATTTCATCCAGGCTTTCCAGCTGCATACAAATGATGGAGTCTAGGTAAAATTTACAGTAAGTTATTTCAGTAGTTCAGAGTTTCTCAGTTGCTGTTCCTGAATCAAGAGGTTGATGTGCAATCTCAGGTTGGCCATATGCATGTGTGGCCAACTGTCTCCTCTTCCATCATCAGTGGGGTTTTCTATTCTTTATTTAATCTCAGATGGACGGGTTCAAATTACTGTCATTCAAATGCACCAGCAGCCATCTTCAGACCAGAACTAACTATCCAAAACCATATGCTGCCAAAGAAAAAGTCTCCAAGAGACTCCCCAACCACAGCCACTTGTGTCACAACACAAAGTCGAGGCTGCTCAACACTACACCATGCCCTAAGTTACCAGGATGATCCAAAATCTCTTCGGTATTTATGCAATGCAGGCTGTTGCATCACAGCTGAGGAAGACTTTCCATTCCCCAAGCATAACCCATACTCTAAGCAGGGGATGATGGGATGATTTGCATCACCTATAGCCTGGCTCTTCCCTTTCAATGGTGTCACCAGACTGCAGGCTTCATTTTTTCCCCTACTAAAATATAGGCATTCTTTATCCTGTAAATTTTAACTCTGTCAATTTCCTTCAGCTTGCTATTCCTACTCTACCTTGCTAATATCTGCCATGCAGTGCAAATAGCCCAGACTAAATTTCCTGTGTAATGATATTATAATCACTGAATCTTGGGTTTTACCACGTTCATCAGATTTGGCTCCTCTTCTAGGATGAAACCCAAAAAATCTCTGTTCACGTCAGCTGCTCAGTAGGCTGTTCAGGGAGATAATTTTGTTTCACCTCTGGAAACACTTGAAGCTATTCTGACAATATTTGTGCAATAAATGCCAATAAAGTAAATTCTTCTAACTTCTTCCACAAAATTCAAACATCTATATTAACTAACATTTTCTGTTCGCTTGTCCTACCCAACAGACCTATGAACATCTAATTCATTTGTGGAAATTTATATTACAATACTCATTTTAACCTATCCTTGAAGTAACAAGCTAAGTTAAACATTAAAATGCGTAGAGAAGTTGTCTCTTATTTTAAATTAGAGACAAGTTTTGTTATCTTCAAATACATATTTCATTGCACAAGATGTCTTACTGAAATGAACAATTTATTTCTACACCTTAGCACTGCTGAGGGTTAATAATAATATTAAAATAAGATGTTATGAACTATAGTCTCAGAATCAATGTCAAAATGTTTCATCTATTTTTATGTTAAACATTATCTCTATGGAAACACCACAGTTAGAATTAATATTATCACAGATTTTTCTAGTAATACAGACCAGCATTAAAGAGTCCAAACTAGTTTTTAAGGGAAGAAACTAAGGATTTAGGTATCTGAACTGACTTACTGGGTACCTCAACCATAATAATTTTTATCTCTGTGCATTAACTTTCTCTCTTGCATAAAGAATTGCTTTTTAAGATGTAATGTGAATTATCAGTTCAAGTCTCACTGAGCTCTCCACAAAAAAGTCTCAGAAAAATATTAACAGGAGCTCATCTACACTCTCTTTGATTAATGAATTAACTGCTCCTAAAGGCACTTTCATCTTTAACTCTGAATGATATCTCCTAATAGCAAATGTTATTATTTCTAGAGAAATGTTATTATTTCTAGAGAAACTTTTCTTAACCTAAATGTATGTGGAGAGTTTGACAAGCATGACAAAGTGAAACAATATTCCAGTTTAGTAAATTCTTCCCATCCTTACTGGGAGAGCAGCACCTTCCCAAGGACACCTCACTACAGAGCACCAAGACTTAGTGAAGTATCAGTCCTTTGCTAAACAGGAAAATTTAAATCTACTGAGAGCGTTCATCAACCTGAGCATCACTTAGAGTCAGCACAGGAGAATGGAGCTTGTTCACGCATTTCAAACTGGGAGACAGTTTGCACCAGGTTATGCTAGTGAAAAAAACCCACATGCTGGCAAATACAAGGCACATTTCAGACTAAAATATTTCTGAAAGTTTAACCTGCCCAACAATTCAACAAGTTTCCATATTTTGGGCTTCCTGAAAAATGAGATTATTTGCGCTTGCGATGAACAGCCAGCTCGGTAGTCAAATAAGAGCAGGCCAACCCACTTTTTACGTTGATTTAAAATATTATTGAATTACTGTATCCAGAAATAGAAGTCATTCTCTGCACATTATCACAGCACATGCCAGTAAGATGTATAGCAAAACTTAGAAAATACATTGAAATGCCCTTAAAATTAAAACACACAGAAATCATATGTGCAGTCTGGACACAAGCCCTGGAAAACACTGCGGGGTTTTCATGTGTTGAGGTGAAATTCAGTATTTTTGGCCCTTACTTTTACAAGTTAGTTTGTATTTGAAAGTTTTGAAAATCCCTAGGGAGGGTGAGGGAGGCAGGTAAGCATAGCAGCTCGGCCCATCCTGGGGGAACTTTTATTTTTTCATTATCATCAGTGTCTTCTCTCTCCTGATTTAATCAATAGGCATATTATACGTCGACAGTCAGCACCTCTGTGTCAGAACCAACAATAAATCAAATCAGCACTAGAAATATGCTGAGGATTATACATGTCTGCCCAGTTTTCTGCTGCCAAGATAAAAATCCCAGAAGTGACAGTGAAGGTGCTGCAGTTTGCCAAAGGCACCGTATCAGCAGTGCAAGTCCTGGGGAATGGAATTAGAGAGACCTAAAAAAAAAAAAATAAAAATAAAAATTTAAAAAAAAAAAAGACTTGAAATAGCTGGGGATGGGAAAGAGACAAAAAGAAATCTTGGTCTGCTGACTTGAGGTGTATCTGAAAACGTTGGTGCCTGGGGTAAAAGTGGAAGGTTTCAGAACAGGAAAACACATGTTAGGCAATGAAGCATCAAAACCAAAATATACAAGGAAGGGAGGAGGGGTGGGGCAAAAAACACCAAGAAAAAAAACCTGGCATGGTAACTGTTATTAATTTATGAGTATCCAAAGAAAGCAATGACTCTACATAATATTAGCATAAAATACCACTATATGGACCACCAGATATTACACCCTGAGACATAAAGAGAAAAGGTCAACATAGGAAAAGTATTTAAATGCTTTTTCCTATGTTAGAGTAAGTTGTACAGAAACTCCTTTTTTTGTTGGAAGGGGTCATAATTCATATGAGGGAAAAGTCTGTTAGAATCTGCATTCTGTAACCTGGAAATTTTTTACACTGATACTTCTTGTCACTTAACAAATAACATTTATATCAAGATCAGCAATGATGACAGAAAGAGAAAAGTGCATTTTAAATCATACTCCAAACTGTAAGAACGAACCGATTCTGCAACCTGCATCTCTGGAGAACAGCATCTCCATGCGCAGAGCAAGCCTGCATTGAAGCCAGAGTGAGGAAAAGGCACAATTCGTTCAACATCTCAGCTGTTCACAGATCTTAGAGTTATTTAGGGTCAAACTTTATTTCCCTTTTCTCACACGGAGCGTCCCAGTAACAGTTCACAAGGATAAGAATTGTTTGATAGAAACCATCTATCAAGTTAACTACTGAGAGTACTTTTCTTTAAGGAGATGCCAATGCCTGCTGGAAGGAACCCCAGGTGAGGGTGACACAGCCACAGTGGGAGCCTGAACAAGCCACACAGCAGCGGTGACAAAGCTTTGCCTTCAGCTGATCGTGTTAACTGGAGGGCACAGAAAGCACCATGCGTTTCCCTTCGTTGCATTTGGAATTATACGAGCTTGCTGCTGTTCTGGGGAAAAGAAGAAAAAAAAATCAGGTGGAAAAGCACTACAGCTTACTGAGAAATCTTGTACTTATATAAAGCTATATGCTTTTGCAAATATTTTATGCGGTTTAGGTTTTCAGATTATAAAAAAAAGTATGTCTCCTCCCTCCAAGACTATTCATTGCATGTGTTATTTTTAAAGTGACTGCTGGTATTCACCTAATAAGACACCTACACATCCAGCTAATGCAAAAAGCCTGGTGACATAAGATAATAACATTAGCATACAAGGCTTCTCATGTATACTTTATACGTACCATGGTTTAAGCTATTTTTTCCCTCTTCTTGGACACCAGGTCTAGTCCTCAATTTCAGCTAATCCTTTCTTTTTTTTTTTTCCATCTGGATTATGAAGGTCAAACCGAATGCAATGTTCCTTATATAACCCAAACCAGGGTCAGCCATTGAATTTTATGATCAAAATTTCCCTCAGGAGGATGAAGTAGGAGGTAGTAATCAGTTCACCTCCTGAAACTAACCCTAACTAATTACTGAACCCCTTCCATACTAAAAGCCTATGATGAAACAGAAAATAACACTTGTACCGTATTTTTCTACAGGCTCAAGGGCAAAGCTGAGGGACTTGCATAGAGTATACTATGGGACCTTTCCTTTAAACTGCACCCTGTATGATGTGAAACAGTGGCTATATATGCTATAAAACTACTCCTTTCACCTTTATTTGTTCGCTTTTCCCCCCTAAAGACAGTCTGGTATACCTACAGTCCATATATGGCAATGTGTTCTCAACAGTATTTTGTGTGTAAATTCAACATTAAAGATCTTCTCAGAAGCAAAAACATCCTTCCCACTTCCACTTGACATTTGAAAACTCCACTCCAATTCCTTCCTTTAATTCACAGCCTGCAGGTACAGACGAAGGCATTGGCAATGGAAGGAAAAGATGCTTTTGGTTGGCTGATGCCCCAACCATTTGCCAGGCCGTGCCAGGCAGGAAGGTGACAGCGGTGCCGCTTGGCGGTGTAACATCCTATATCTCCTAGACTCACATTAGTCTGCATAAAGCTGCAGGAATTATTATTTTCCTGCAGGACTACAATTTCTGCATGAAACCACAAACTTTTCCACAGGCACGCTCATCCTGGAGAGCAGCTCCTCAATCCTCCCCTGCACACTTGGCTTGGTCATGATTACTTATGCTCTCTGCTATTGAAGTTCTCTGCTGTTAAAGTAGCTGCATGCAGGGTTAGCATGCTCTTATCCAAAAATGAAGGCTAGCACCGCTTAGAAGTATTTTCCTTTTTCATCCTAAAACACAGCCTGAAGGAACAGGATTCGGGTACTTCGCATGGGCAAGTCTGGGAGAGTCCTGACAAGCCATCCCTCCAGGCCACATTTCCAGACCTTCTCCCCCTAAAGCTCTTCGCAACGGTTGTCACGGGAAAGTTTTTACCAAGTTTTTTGGCTGTTGCAAACACACACCATCATACATTCACAGATGCAAACTATCTTCATTCAACAGACACATAATTAGGGAAACAGCATGCCAGTCAAGTCATATTGTTAGCAGTAAACAGAGAATTTCCTGCTGCTTTTTTTCATCTATGAACACTGGATGTATAGTTATTTTTTCACAAATTTTTCACAAGTACCAGAATAAAGATTATTTTGTGTGGTTTGTGTCAAGCACAAAACGTTTCCCAGCTGTGAACAGAAGTGAGAGAAACATTTGTTGTTTCCAGTAAAGCTTGCCCCCTACCTCCCCACCCCCTTTTTTAAAAAAACTTAATTACAGTATAAAGAATTTGTAAACATCCCAAGAATGTCCATACAGCAGAGGGAAAGAAGGAACAGATTTTTTGTTGTTGGTTTTGGTGTTTGGGGGGTGGGGGTTGTTTATTTTGTGGTTTTTTTTTTTAAAAAAAAAAAGGTTTTGTCAAAAGAGCATTTGTATAAACTGTTGTTGGACATGGTGATGTAGGAGAACTGGAAGAATATTTTATTTGAAAATACTGTTTGCATATCACCAATGAATAAAACATAGTCCATTGTGTGTACACTATATCACGTAGCATTGCTAATCTTAGAACACTGTCTGGCTTTCTTAAATTCCAGAAAATCAGTAGATTAGCTCAAGTTGCCATTCAAATGACATAGACTGTCATCTTAAGACTCAGTTAAAAAGAAACTAGAACTATATAGAGGCTTCTCAAAACTACTCCTGTTGTCCACCCCGTCAGTAATAATACCATCTGCAAATTTGGTGGCTTCATTCTACTAGACTTTTTTTGCATTATTGTTGTTGGCAGTCTAAGATAAGAAAAAAAGCTTTTTAGATTTTCTTGCAACAGTTTGGTTTGGGTTTGTTTTGCTTTTTTTGGAAACACTCCTTAAAGAATAATACCTAAAATTGAACTTCAAGATAAGGACCACTTTCAAAGGAGCTTTCTTTTCTGATGGGAAAGTTGGACAAGCTAAAACGTAAAGAGAAGCTATAGGCATGGGTCTTCTCTCTCAGGTCCAAAGGCTAAGTATTTCATAAACTTAGTCTGTAAAACCTCTGTGGAAGGGACTGCAATTTGGGTGAGCGGTTGCATAATGCCCAGGATCCAGGGCACGACAACAACCCAAGTAAGGAGCAATATCAAATCACAACACAAAGTGATACAAGCAACAAATAAAAATAGAAACATCACAGCTCTGCACTCTCCCCAGGAAGTGGGGAAACTACACTCCAGGTACCAGTGCAAATATTGCAGTTTAGTTGCCAAGCAACCCCCTTATCCTCCAAAATTCATGTTCAAGTAGCTATAAAATCACTTGTTCAAAGGAATCAGAAAACAAAAACAAGTTGTATCTATGGCATTCTATTTTGCTAAGCAAAGTAAAGGAAAAACAAAATTTAAACCTCAACCAAGTCTTTCTGTATGTAAACAAATAGAAATCACAATATTAGCTTCAGGATGACAAAAATGCATTTTTCTCATCACACAAACAAACAAGTGGAGCGCTGTTTGGATTAGTGCTCTTGAAAACACACTTTGAAAAGGAGAACCTGCTCATGCACCAGTGACCGATACAACCCACCTCCTGCCCAGTGCACCAGGTCATCTTGGTGAGCTTTGAAATGTTATTTTACTCTAGACTGCGAGACAGAAATTGTAGGAAAAAATCAGCAGTAGTGATCAAAACCTACTACAGCAAACAGTCAAAGGTTTGCCTGGGTTTTTCTAATGATTAAGATAAACTTGACCACAAGCACAATACTCAAACATCACATGTCCCTATTTGGGATATGTGTGTCATTTTATTCTTTCAATAGTATAATAAGTGAGCAGAAGTGAATTTCATCAGTCCAAATACAGTCTGACCAAAAAAATCAACTAGTGGGTTTTTAATCCACTCGTTCACATTTGTTTGTGCATCTGCTACAAGAACTGAACAGAAATGTCAGCCAAGAACCACAAACTTGAGCGAAATATTTGCAGATTTCTGAGTTATTTCCCGTTATTCTGTAGTATGTATCCCAAAAACATAAGTAAAATTTGTGTATATGTATATATTGTGTATATATATATGTATATGCACATATATGAACACATGCACACATGAATATAGATATAATAAGGACACTATTAATTCACTTCCCTTTGTAATACTTCAAAATCAAAACATTTCTAGACATTGGCTACAGAAAACTGTAACCATAAGGAAATAAATAAATCCTTCCTCCTTGAATCAAATCAAATGTTTTGCTTTATCCAGTATATTTATTTTTCTAGTCACACATTTGGAATATATAACAGAAGAAGTTTTTATTTAAAACCAATTAATAAAGTAATAAGTATTTTATTTCTTCCTTTTCAATTGCTATATGAGGGCCTAAACAGACTCCATCAAGGCTTCTAATAGTGTTACTATTATCTGCATTTACCAGGTTACACCATGTCCTTTTTAGAGCCTCAGCCAGAAGGTTCCTCCTCACCTTGTCTCCTTGAAATCACCTCGTGGACACTGAGAACTGCATTTTGAGGTCATGCAGCTGCAGGTGGGTAGATGTGGGCACTGTCTCCGAAACCAGCATGCCTGAAGAGACAGGTTTTTGCTGCTGCAAATAAAAATTGAGAAGAAAAAAACCCACAGCAACAGACAACCACAAACCCAATAGCAACAACAACAAAAACCCTAAACAAAACCAGTTATTTTTATGTCAGGAAGACTTTTAGTCAAAACCAAAATTTACTACAGATTAGAGACAGCATAGGGAGTACTTGAGATAGTAGGTAAATAATTGTGTAATATTTCTGAAATGCTCTGATTGAAGGGTTTGATTTTTTTCCCCTCTTCACTTCTTTAAGGACAGAATCTTTTAAACTATAATCAGTCTCTGTCACTGTGCCGGTCCGTAATACTGTGTCTTTCGCTAATCTTATTTTCCTGTCTTCCTGTTTCGCCTTGCTTTTGAAATGTTATCTTCCCAGGGATAATAAAGATACACCTCCTGAAGGTCTTTTTCCTCTGTTTTTCAAACATATAGTTTATAGCAAGGTTCTGGAGTAGGAAAATAATTGTGTGAGAGTGAGCTGGGGAAGAAAGACATAGAGAGAGCGGAAAACAGGGGCAACAGTTGAATATTCCACATTCTTCCACCCACAGCATCCCTGCCTGGGGAGATGCAGGCATCAGGAGAAAACATTCATTACAACGCATGAAATGCAAGTTGGGTGAAGAGTTAAATGTTTATTGGGAAAACTTTTCCTGAAGATCAAGAAAACCCCGGTTTCCTTCTGAAAGCTCAGCCTATGGCACCTGAGAGGCAAGTCTGAGGAATCAAACCTAGAATTAGCAACAAGTGTCTGAGAGCAAACCAAAGAGTCTGCCTGCTCTGACCTTCAGCCAGGAGCTGTCAGATAAGGCCAGGTTTTCACATCTGGCTAAAGCCCTGTCCTCAGAATGAACAGACACAGTCTGGTCTCGTTTCTCATTTCCAACACCATACAAACAATTTGTGTGGGGTTGTTTTTGGGCGTTTGGTGGGTTTTTTTGAGGGGTGGGAAGGGACAGGTTGGTGGTAACAATTGCAAAACAAGACTGAAGCTCCAGGATTTAGCAAATTCAATTAGTCATGAAAGATGTGTTGTTCATAACACATTGCCAAAAAATTCATATAGTAAGCTACAAATAAAAGGTCGAGCAATAAATCTACTGATTATTCACAAGGAGGCAGATAGCAAATTCCCACATAAGTCCTTCTACTAATATATATACATATATCTCTCCATAAACATGTATGTACATGTGTATAAGTACAAAGAGATATAGATAACAAAAAATATTGATAAGATGTATATGTATTCAGATATGTATTTTATATATATGAATTTTCAGGAAGTTTGAAATTTCATGTTTCTGTTCTTAAACCCTCCCCATTTCAGAGTTCTCAGAAAATCAGCGCACACCAGCATATACTTTTTCCTCTGTGGTTTCTTCTGTACCTGGGTTATAAGCCAGTCCCCTCTCTAACCCAAAATGTTAAATAGTACCACACTGCCTCTAATTAACTAATTTCCATATATGCAATTCCTTCATAAAAAGCATTTTAGCTACTTAGTATCTACACTTCTGCAATCTTTTTTTTTTTTTTTGAAACATACATGGGTCAGTTTAAAACGTTTAAATGTTCATTACCTGTACAAAATGTTACTGCCCTTGCTTATGCTAAATAGCTGAATTTTGATCATAAATTATAGAAGCTGTAAAATTTTAATAACAAACTAAAGTAATTGCAAGTCCCAGCCCTGGAGAAGAGGGATGAAGGTAGGAGGAACCACGTCCTGCAAATCATGATGTTCAGGGCAGAAGATCATGTTGTGCCTCTCCCCAGCTCACACATTTCACTCCTCCTCTCTTCCAGCAATCAAGGGGAAGATCTATTATAGCAGAATTTCAAAGTCACAGGCACTTTACATCCCTCTCAAGTCTAGAGGTTTCTGCCTAGGAAGGAAAAGGCTGAAGATTTTATGTGTTCTCATTTGCTTAATGTGTTCGTTTATTGCTACACTTGGATTAAACATTAACCTTACATCTTCTGGAGCTCAGAAACCCTTCACCTCCTAGTGATTCACTACCACCACCTATCTACTGTAATCTTAATTAGGTTTTTTTGCCCTCTGGCTCTTTTCCTACTTCTTTGGGTTGATTTTGTTCTCTGCCATCTCTGTAGTCACTAGAGAAGTTCCACAGTCTTTAGCAGGTTGGGGTCAAAACTTGCATGTGGCTGGTCTTCTCCAACAGCCAAATCCAAGTTTTTAGAATTAATCTTTTTGCACATTTTTATGCTCCTACACAATTTTTATTCACTTCTAGGTCTAGCTTACTAGAGGAAGTGTTTCCAGTAGAAAAGCCTAAGTATGCCAAAATTTTTCACTACTTTTAATGCAATGCATTCTTCTATGGGAAGGAATTATTGGTAATATCCTGTGGCTGATGTTATTGGCAAGTCCCATGAACTTACACAGCCCAATACAGATGGCAATCATTTTTAAAAGTCTCTCCATCCTACCTTACAACAAAGGTATAGTTATACTACAATCAAAATATTTTTCCTAGCTCAAAAAACCTTAAAGCCTAATCTAACAAAGAAGTAAGAGTATTAGTACTAAATACTACTTTTTTTCTCACAAGTTTACCTTATTTTTTTTTCCACTCTCAAATATCAACTTCACCACCAGACACAGAAGAAGGAAGATCACAGGCTCTTACAGTAGGCCAAAGAGCAGATTTCTATTCACCTCGAGCACTGCAGCGCTGCCAGAACTCAGGTACTGAAGATTACAGCTGAAAAAACATGATTTAAACTAATGAAATAATCTCAACGAGATCCTTAGTATAAACAGATTATTAGGTTAAAAATTTCTGAAGCTGAAAAAGCTCCTTTCTCTGTACCAGGAGGAGCAGTCAGCTATGGCTGGAGGACAAAGCACAGGGAACTGGTACACATAACTCAGTTTAAGCGCACTATTACTCTGCGATACTTCTCACAAGGTTCTTGTGCACATTCTCATTACGTATTTACTTGTTATTCTCCTTAATAAAACAAGTAATTTTAAAAATGGCAGTGCAGTCAGCAAGATGGAAGGAGACCTCATATACAGTACGTCTATGTTCCTTTCAGGTACAATTGTCATTAATGATCTATTGCGTTATTAATAGAATCAATGTAGTTAGTGTTCTGTCAGGACGTTTAGTGTTCACATAAATATTATCAGTGCTAAAATTATTTTTATGAGCCAACTACATTACAAACAAGGATCGTTCTATCAAACAGTATAGCCCATTGTTAATGTACACTGATAATATCTACTTCACACCAGGTTTTCAAATACTAATTTTCCAAGGCAATATACCCAATTTTCACTTAGACCAAACTGGAAAACATAATTTGTCATTTCTGCAATAAACATAGATGTGGATATATTATTCTTACATTGCAAACGTGTAGCACTCCATTATGCAGAACATGGAGAGGAAAGAATCACAAGCAGTTATTATTCCTCAATGTTTTAACAAGCAGTTCTTTCATGGGGAAAAATATAGCTGTTGCTCTTTCTGTATTATCCTTCTGACTTATACTTGTGTGATGATACCATGAATATACATACATTCGGTAACTATATTTGGCGACAACATGCATTTGCTTTATGGCAGAAATTATCTAGTGTCCTCACTACCAACCACCATATGCTTAAACCCAAGAAAAAAATATGAAGGACTTAAAAGTCACAAATGTCTCAGCAACATTTGAAACCATATGGCACAATTATATTTCTTACCAGCTATTTACTCCATGTGTCTCTAGACTGACAATCAACCTTGGAAAACACAGAGTAAACCGGATGTTGTATCACAGAGGAGCTGGACAACACATGACATTTGCATTGCAAAGAAGTATGACAGAATATTATTATTACATGGTCCAATTATTACACACATTTCAAGGGAACCGTGAGAAAGAAAATAGAAGTTTTCCAGACAACACATAGATAAGGAAAATAAAAATCCTCTTGTTAATTTAATGGGAAATTACAATAACCAAGAATGTCTTACTGGTTATTTCTCCTCATTATTAGAGATTTATGACTTAAAAAGAGAAGTAATAATAAAGGTAGAAAAAAGCTTGAATGAAACTTTTTCGTAACAACAAATAAGTTTTGTAGGGAATAAATAAGTCTTTAGCTGATTTTATGTTAGGAACAAATAAGTAAGAAAACCTGTGAAAACCAAATAATCTAAAAATCAATGGAAAGTTGGTACAGGCAGCATGGTTGAGAAAAAAAAAAATACATCTGTGTTTTTTCCATATGCAAGTGAAGGCAGTTAATATTTCCCAATGATTTCAAACCTATATAAAGGTCTGAAAACAGAAAAATACAAATCAGGTTTCAGGCTTGCTGATATTTTCAGGTGCACTCAAGAGTAAGAATAATTCTGCTTCTGTTTTCACAATTTGCATCTTTTTCTGCCATCATTCAATTCCATAAGTACACCTTGCACACACAGTAGTTATTCACGTACTGGGATAGGGATGACAAAATACACGCTACAGTTACTCAAATACTAGGACAGGGATAACAGAGATCCAAAATAAAAGCTTAAAAATACCCAACAACTAAATATACTTAAAGCACTGAAATTTTATAAGTTATTTTCCTAAAGACAAGAACAGATTAAAGAAATGCTAACAAAAATCTCCTTTATTTTATAATAAAATATCTGTCCACAGAAGTGAGTTGGGGCCCTTTAGGTCCAGGTCCACACTTGGACACTGCATTCCACTGAAATCGGTTTGGATATCAAAGTATCTGGCCATGCTGGTCACACAGCTCAGGGATACATCTCACTGTGTTGTAAAGTAAGGCACGAATATTCCTTTAAAGTTTGGCCAAAAACTGGAAGAGCTTCATCCCAAACAGCTCGAGCAACCTGAGGAGGTACGAGGTTGGAATCATTTCAACTAGATGAAGAATTACAGACCAATTTCTACATTTACTACAGTCTGTATAACCAGCAGCAAGCAACACCTCTGGCTAATTTATGACTGAGTAAACAAATGCTTTGACAATAAAATCCACATGAGATCATTAAAAATAGATTTATTCCCTTCAGAAACAATTTTTAGAGACATTTGGGCTGAGATTTGCCCACTGAGTCATTCATTAACCGTTTCATAAGCGCAGGTATTGTCCAGCAATGTTTTCTCCAGCTTCACACGTGGAGCAGGGTTGAGTATCCCTGAGACTCCTGATCTCCTTCCTGTCTTTCAGGAAGCACAGATAGCTCTACCCTAAAGCATGCCATTAAGATAACATAGAAACTATTATCTATCAGCACTTACTGTTTATCCTTACCACAAGGCCATAAGGCACAGATACCAGGATCACACAGGAAAATCCCTGATAAGGATTTTCAGGCAGAAAAGGAAACTAAGACATAGAAACTCTCCAGGAAAACAAACAAGCAACTTTGCTCACTTTTCTGTCTGAATTCTTCATGATCTGATCAAATGTTTATCTTGACGTCAGCTGGGCAAAATGAACTTAGCCAGGACCTGAAACAATCTAAGTGTCAATTTCTTTGATTTAGCAAAGAGAACAAATGCATGACAAATTAGAAATAACTCATATGCTATCTCAGAGCCAAATATAAAGCCACACAAGTGGTACAAATTAAATTTTATAGTTGTGCTTAAGAGCCAATATAGAGATCAGGACTCTAACATTACACAAGGCTTTGATGTTGCCCACGTGAACCATCCCATGGCAGGTGTGTGCACCTGGTGGGAACCAGCAGCACCACTAGTCCCTCCTGGTGGGACCAAGAGAGAGACCTAAGGGATACAAGAGGTCACACAATCTGAAGCTGCTTGTTAGCACAAGAACAAATAGCCTTAAGAAGCACTTATACATCACCCTGCTACTTTCATGCTATATAAAGGAGGTCCAATCTTTGCTGGGCATCCCACCTAAACACTTGGATTATTTGCTGACCTGTGTGCAGCATCCTTTTATACTATCAGCTCTGCCACAGATTTCCAGTTTCCACAGCTCAATAAAGTGGAAACACTGATTCTGACTGGCATTCAAAAATAATAACAATAATAAAGAAATAAAAAGATTTCATATACAAAATAAAAAAGCACATAGAAGTTATTTTAGGAAATTACTATGGGAAAAATGGCAATCTGCATATAGTGCTGCAGTAAGGTTGAATTACGCACCATGGGCTTTGTTTCGATAAATACTGTTACAAAAATTGTTGGATTTATTCTGAAGAAAAAGTGCCTGAAAAGCCTAGGAAAAAAACCAAACCCAAATCAAATAGCTTTCGTGCTACAAGCCACCTAACAAATCTGATTTCTGATGTTGTCTCTTGCCTATTAGTTGATTGCAATCCCATCAAACTGTCTATGGAGCTAAGCCTCTCTGAAAATGAGTTGGATGCCTCACAGCGTTGCCAAAGATGCAACGCTGAAAGCCCTCACAAAATTGCTGCCCTGCACAGCCCAGCTTGTGGCCCCACAGCTCAACTTCCACCTGCCCCAGGGACCTGCCCCAGTCCCCAGAGTCAACACTCGGTGCAAGGACCAGACCTGTGCCTGACCAAAACAAGAATAATTGTTTAAAAAGGCTCAGAATATTTGCATATATTTTCAATTTTCATATATTTTCAATATTTCCATTTTCAGATAGTGCTCAACAGGAGGAAAAACTAAAAAATTTCATTATGCTTTAGCTGTTTGCTGGGACAGACCATCTTCAAGTCATAATATATACCCAGACAAAGAGAAGAATCAAACGTGGCTCTTCAATAAAATGGGCATGTTTTAGCCATTAAGGTAGAACAAAAAACATTCCTCCATTTCTACCACCCTTATCCCTTGCATAAGGGAAAGAAAAATTACTCATACCATTTCAAAGATCTACACTGATAACAAACAGTAACACCTACCTTGGACTTTTTCCCTCCTGCCCCCGAGGAATCCAAGCTCCCTGGTTTTTGCCGCCATTAAGACACCCAATTAACAGCAGTAAGAGAATCAGGACATGAAAAAACCACCGGATAAATTTTGGCCTAATCTTGCACATGTGTATGCAAACACAGCCTGAGCCTCCTCATTTTCACTGCTGCTACAGAGGAAAGTGTGCACAGCTTAAGACTAACAAAATGACTGTGCCTTCAAATACTCATGTTCTGCAGTGCACGAGAAATGTGTAGTGCCTTGTGGAAATGCTCTGTGTACATATTCAGAGAGAAAGAAATGAAAACAAGGGCAAATTGGTATTTGGGGGCCAAACATCCCCCTGTCGTCTCCTGTTGGAGGGCTTCCACTAAGTGCAGTCCTGCTGGAGCCCTTACAGTAAGCAGGCTGAATACAGATGCTGTCTTGGGCATCACGCTAAGTATTGCTTTTAGTCAGCTCCACTGAGTGGGAAAGGTCACCTTTGGTTTCTTTTTAAACAATTTTTAAGTAGCGAGTTAATGGCTGTGACTATACTGAATTCCCTGGAATGAGAACAAAACCAGAGTTCTCGCCAAGGGGACAGGGTGGAGAGACAAAGTCAAAAGCTACTGCACTGTCTCTCATAGTGATTTTTTTTTTCCCTTTTCTAGTCAAAAGCCAAATCTGTGGGAAGAAAATAAATAAAAACTTCAACAGCAATATTACACTTTTCCAGCTCTCCCTGCCTCCGAGTGAGGTGCACAGGACTCAACTACATACCATTTCATTGGGCATCTCCAAGAAACATTTGTTTATTTTGGCTCTTATACTCAAAAGAGGATCACAGAAGACAACTCCATGAAGAAACAATTCTGCTCCAAAAAGCCATAGCAAACTGATACTTGAGTGGGAAATGAAGCAAACTAACCAAAAGACAAGAAAAATCTGAAAGGACCACACAATTATTACAAAATTTTCAGCTCCTAAAGGATTGAGAAAAGGAGCAAACGCAACCCAGAACATCTCATGCAATAGCAGTTGATTACATGTGTCCCTGATGCCAGTGGAAAGTCAAGGCATGTGTGAAACATCATTCAGGAGATTATTCTATACCCATACTCATATCCTGTCAAAAATCTACAGCAGGTAAAAATTATACAGTTGTTTGAATATGCCAGCTTGAATCCAGTAGCCCACAGCACTACTCGTACAGATGGCATATGGAAACTGGTATCAGTTTTGACTAAAGAAGATATAAGAAATAACAATATTCATGTAAGATAATAAAATAATTCACTTGTGACCAAAATTTAAAAATACTAATAAGAACAATTTTAATAACTCTTTGCCACAAAAAATTTTAATGAAAATTCATGGTGTGGACTGCAGCTATGTGAAAAGAAAATTAAGTTAGCAACCCTACATTTATTAATAGTCTTGTTGTGGATATTTGCTATTGGATTAAATTAGAGTTTAAACGCATAGATGTACCAAGATGTCTTCTTTCAGATACTTAAAGAATGTTTATTCATAAGAAAAAAAGGTGAATTGAGCCAAGAGACACACACTGGCACGTTTTGGAGCTGGACCAAAAGCAAGTGAAAGTAAAAGAATAAAATAAAAAGAAACGTTATCTGTGAAGCATAACTGCCACCTTGTGATTGAACATTGCAATTCAGGTAAATTTGGGGGTACAAAGCATTTGAATTACAGTTGCCTTCCCTTCCCAAAACAAACTCAACTTTTGCAGAAAAGATTTGTAGGCAAATCAGTGATTCTTTTCCATGAACCTTCAACAAGTGGGTGGCACAGACTCCCAGTTCAAACCAAGAAACCTATAAATGCTCCTGGTCCTCAAACTTCTGATTAAGGACTGCATTTTGTACTTCATTATTGTCACTTCACTATTCTGTTATTCATCAAATAACCACTAATTACGATAAACACATTAAAAAAAATAATCAGAATATTCCTTTTCATAAACAATTTCTACATTACCCACAAAGGTTACATGGTTATATATGAGAAAGAATAGTCCTTCCCCTTACAAGTAAAAGCACTATGAGGATATTGACACAGACAAATATACAATTCACAAAATACTGTATTCCTATCATACATTATAAGCATTTTTTACTACAAGTTCAGGAAAGAGATATCTCTGTACATTAATGTGCATTTTACTGGAAATTCTCTTTTCATATGAAGACAGTGAAATTCCAGAGATGCACAAAATTGTGAATGAAATTTTGAAGCAGTTGTCATTTAAGCAGACTTTGTACTAAAGACTTATGTGAGAATATGCTCAGCACATCTGGATTTTATACTGTATAGACACATCAAGTCAATAGTTTTGTTGCCCGATTTCAAGTGTCTGGATGCAATTAATCAGTGGGGAAAAAAAATAGTCACAATATGTCAAGAAAAGGAAAGTAAGATAAACAGTAAAAAAAAAATATGACAAGTGAATAATCAATAAAATTTTGATGTCCTTCCTTTCATTTGAATGCAATTTCATACTCATAAAAGAAATATTCGACTGTTAAGGTTTTTATGATGGGGTACCACTTAGTACATTAAGTGTACTCTTGTGTTTCATACTCTTAGTATGAAATACTAAGTGTATCAAAAGGGCACCATACATAAAGGAGAAGTAGAAAGAACTGGTATTAGAAAATATAAGGTAGCTCTACTCAAAGTAAACTTATTATTTTAGGAAACTCTGGTCACTCAGTTACAACATAGAACTTCAAGATGACTGGCATGTACATGAAATACAGAGGAGTTTTATTTACCTTAGCCAGATATTCTTGGTGGAAGCAGTCTTTATAAGCAGATTGATTCTGTTTTTCCGTTGAAGACCGTAGTCATAAAACATCCTTGCAACGTATGATACTCCTGTATCGTTTAACTTGACTTTGAAAGATAAAAGAAAGAAAACAATTAAAATGGATGAAAAATCCTAACCATATCTAACACCAGTCTGGTTTGTTACAAAATTAACATTGAGGTGGTTTTAGTGCTCCTGATGTCTGTGTGAGGCTCATGGCTTTGACTCAGAGCCCAAAGGTGAAGGGGGACCCCTAATTTTGAGGTGTTAGGGAGGTTTTTGACAAACTTCACCATGGTAGAGGGCTTCACTGGGACATTCTAGCAGGTGAGGGCTTGCTAAACCTTGAAAAAAACGGGAAAAGAGAAAATGGAGGGAGACACTTTGTCAGAGTCAGTCCTGCCCTGCCCCAACATACACCCATCCCTGCCCAGGGTTTAATAGCAGCAACAGGGAAGATATCGAGGACTGTCTTGTCTTAACGTAGCTAGGTGGACAGAGAAACAGGGTACCAGGGATTTGCCAAGGTAGTCCAAGGCCTAAGAAGGAGACAGCATTTTCAGGGCCTTTCAGAAAGCTAAAGCTGAATTCTACATGCAAGATGAACAACATTGCAAAAAGAAAATGAAAGTTAACAAGATGTTATGAATACAGAAAACATGCAAAGAAAATAATAAATCAGAAAAGATTGTAGTGACCATGACGATTCAAGTCCCCTGGTCTTTGCTGGGCAGCACTTAATGCTGCTACACTGCAAGAGAGGGGCGCAACCGTTTTCACTATTTCTTTAGCAGCTGCCTTATTTTCACCATTGACCAGATCTTTTATTCCTGGGAGAAGAGTCCCGACATCATTCCTGTACTGGTCACGATTGTCAATACTTTGGGGCAGAAGGTTACTCATGCTTGACTTCTCCTTCCCTCACTGCTACCTCTTGTAGCCAAGTGTGTCCCCTGCTCACTGGGAGTGCCCTCATCCTCCATACCACAATGGGCTGCACAGTCGAGTCCAAGCCTTGCTTGGATCTTTGGAAGAGCTGTTTGATGACTGGCACCTAGAGTAAATCTTCCTTTTGTGTGGAAAGGAAAGGGATCTCATCAGAAAAAGATAATGCCACTACAGACAGTGGCATTTCCTTATTTTTGACTTTGGAGTTTAGCAACAAACATAAACCCTGATGCTGTGTGCAGGATTTCTCCATCACTTCTTTAACAAAAACAAGTAAAACAAACAAAACCAAGCCTCTATAAACACAAAGACAGAAATTCAGTGAAGAGTTATCAATGGGGTTGGAAGCCTGGATCCCTGATACAAAGATCTGAGTAGCAAATAATTGGCAGTAGTGATAGCTTCCCACACAGTGCACATCAACAGTTTTTCTGTCAGAAGGAAAAAACAGATACAGAAATCTTCAATTTCTAATCTCAGCTTTTAAGGGATACTGGGGAAAGATTTTTTTCTGCTCATTTTCCCCATTTACGGTTCCTGTACTGTCTGACCCAATCTCAACTTTATCCCTTTTGCAGACGTATCATCTAACTCTAGACTGGCCCAGGAGTCTTTCGAACTCCATATTTTGACACCCACTCCAAGCCTCCTTATCAGAACTGCTAGAACATGTCCTACTCATCTCACTAGCCCTATCCTACAGACACCATTTTTTTAACCCAAAGTTCAAAATACAGTTTTTCAAAGAATAATACTTCAGAAAAATAGCAGGGATTTCCAAAAAGGGACAAAAAATACCACAAAAACTCATTCTTAATTAAAAAACAAACAAACTTCTTTTGTGAAAATCATGAGGATACAAGAGGGTTTGGTCTATTTGATTTCTTACATCAACGATTGTCGTCGCTTAAACAGGCAAAACAATGCACTTTTTCAGTTTACATCCTTAGAAATGGCTGAAGTTTTCCCAAGAGATTCCAGAGTATACCAACCACAGACACTTCTTTTTTGCTCAAGAGATCAACTTTTTGCAGAGTCATCTGCAACTCAGAATATAAACCAAGAATTTAGAAGCATTAAGACATTTGACTGTGTTGCTCCAAGCCTACTGAGCTGGCAGGGCTGCCAGAGCCATGCCTGCCAAGGATGTAGCATCCCACTCCAGAATGGATTATTCTGGTGCTGCTTTTCTGCATCAAACACAAGACTGAGGGAGGAATGACAAAGATGATGGAGTTATGGAGCTGAATAACCCTTAGGTTTGTATCAGGATTGATGGCCAAGGAGCAGGCACCCCTTCCCCAGCTTTGGCAGGGTATGCTGCGTGTATTGGAAATTGTGTTTTGTTAGCACTAGGATGCATCCAGAACAATGGATATAACACACAGTGACATGCTGTATAAAATAACCCCAGACGCTGAACACAATTTTCTTTCTGCTTCTTTTCCATAATGACTAGGTGACATCTGACAATCAGATACATCATCTGGGGTGTTTTTCTTGGCTACAGAGCATCAGTTAGAAAAGCTACCTTTTACATGAAGCTGTGTAAGAAAGCCTTTGAAGTAAGCTTTTTAGAAACAAGAAGCTGTAGTTTCAGATAAACTGCATGGTTCATGCAGACTAAGTCACACCTGTGTACAAGGCAATTAGCAATTAAAATGCTCCATCAAACAACGATCAGATACATCCTTTGTACCTCCTCATGAACATCATAAAAAGAGGTTGAGATATTGACAATACGTTACTAGTTTTCTTCCTTAGGCAGTAACAGAGTTGAAAGCCAAATCTATTACTGCGGTTTACAAGTTCCCTCCTCAATTCTGTCCACAAGTGCTGATAGCCACGTCGTTTCCAGGAATCTAGGCTCTTATCTTGGCATGTCCATGTCGATCTGGAAGTTCATCATTTTCAATTTCATAATGTCTGACAGCCAGAAGTAATATTGCTTTGCTGCAGAGTGCTGGGTGGTTTAGACTGCTACCAAACACTTCTCTCTACTCAGCGTACAAACACATAGAAATGTGCAGCAATTTTCATTTAAAGGTGGCAAATAAACCCCAGCTGTGGCTGAAGTTTCAGACTGTCATCCCTACCATAAGCATACTCTCACAGCAGAGTTTCTTTTCCCCAAACACACACACATAAAAAAAAAAGACCTGCAGAAAATGCAGAGGGATCACATGTTCACACACGTCCTAGCAGCTCTTGGGCAAATATCAGGGTAGAAGTGCATTGAGTACTACCACACAGCCTCTTACAGCCAATGAAATGATGTTTGAGTTTCTGAACCACTGACAGCCAGAACTTTAAGTTTAGACTCTTTTGTTAGTACCACGCTGCACAAGGTCCCAAAAGTTTAAGCTGTTTTTATGAGAATAGAAGAAAAAAAATAATGTAACTCTCTGTCTTATGACAGGTGTTTTACATATTGTTTTATGCTAACAAAGACATCCTGAAAAACAGAAAGTGTGAGAAGCTGTGCAAAAAAAAGCTATTTTAAGTACTAAGAGTGATATAGCTAATTAGGATACAGACAGAAAAATATTACTCCTTACCTTACCACACTTGTCCACAATTGCCTTCTTTAATCCCCATAATGAAAGAGAACACGCTTTAAATGCAGATGTTCATGTGATAGAATGTTATCTATCAGAAATATTTATATATGGCATTTAAAGCCGCACTGTTTGGGTTCAAAATGCTGAGGCTACATGCTAATTAACTCAAAGATCACTGTGATAAAACTGGAAATGAAATTTCCAAAAAGCAAGGGATAGCAGTTTTTACTTGCTGATGAGGACAGAGCAGGTGTGTGCAAAAACTCTGCAGTTCTTTTTGCCACTGTCGTGTACAACCTGAATAACAGCTAGAACGTTTGCAGAGAAGATGAGATCAATCTTTCCCTATCGTGCAGAAATTCAGTAAGCCAAAATTACCTGGATTATCCTCTTGTGAGTTTTGCCTGGTCTGTGTTTCGTGACTCTAGTTGCAGTACTATGTAATTCAATTGAGCGTAGGCCCAATTTTTTTGAAGAAAAGCGATAGTAAACTTGATAAATACAGACAATTTTTATTTTTATACCTGTTGAAGTTTAGGCCGCTTCATAACTATATGTTTAAAAGGTGTACAAATGAGCCGTCTACAAGGAATAAGCTTCTAATCTAACATAGATCAATGCGATACAGACAGCCCCAATATTACAGCTACTATGAAACTGGATTTAAGAATAGATCAGTAACTCTCCTTAACCATCAGTATTTATTTGTAAAGCTTGCTGGTGTGTAAAATGGATAAAGCTGAAGCTCACATAAAACTTGTGAGCTGAAGAAAGGAAGAATCGGAAAAATAATTGACTATAAATATCCCATATGGATTTTTCTCTTTTTTGAGAATTTTTATGGGGTTTGTTGAGCTTTCACCATATAAAATGGAGAAATATTCCCCTTATACTTTCTTTAAGAAAAAAAAAATACCTAAAAATTGTTCAAGAAGTAAATAGAACCTATACCCAAAAGCCATAACATCAAAAGTATCGCTTAATAACATACATGGGGTTTAGATCTTTCCACATTACTTTGCCAGACAGCACAATTCCCAGCCTTGCAACACTGCTGATATTTCAGGCTGCATCTCTTCAACTGAGACAGCCATTCATATCAAATCGTGTGGGCAGCTGGAGACAAAAATGATTTTGATGTACAGTTTTCCTGTGCAGGTAAGACAGACAGGGTTTAAGCAATCACTGCTCCTCAGTACTTGTTAATGATCCAGCATTGCCATCAGCTCCTCGCCTGCTGTAGCACCAAGTTAGATAGCTCAATTTAAACACACTTCACTAACTCTAGTTTTAAAAATCATAATTCCAAGAAACTCTTATTTTTAATTAGATACAGCTCCACCAATTCCAGTGATATGACGTTTCTTTTAAACCTAGAAAATAGTCCAGCCACAGCACCATAAATCAGTCTCTTGCAAAGCTAAAAGACTCCCAGGCCAGGGTCTGCCCAAAAATTTAATAAGTCAGCACTGCAGCTGGTGATCCCAGCTAGGTATGGTGCTAATCGGCTTTAAGAGTGCCATCATAAGCAACTTTGAAAAAAAATCTTGCAAAGGTGAAGGAACAGCAGCTTTGTGCAACATCAAATATGACAGCAATAGAAAACACAAGCAACAGCATACAATAAAAAGAGTATCTTGTTAACCATGCTTAATTAGTCATTAGGTTAGTCTACATTTATTGACTCCAATTTGATTACTAGCTAAGTGTTTGCATAAAGGAGAAACAAAAGAAAGAAATTAAATTTCTACAAGTCCGAGTGCAAAATAAAAAACCAAATGCTTGCAGGGTTTCCATCCCCCCCAAAAAAGATATTAATGATCTCTGACTGCCAATTACCACCTCTTCTGAAATCCAGTAGAAGAGCCAAGGCCATGGGAGAGACAATTGTTTCTGGTTTTCACTAGAGTTCAATACATATTCTCCTCAAAAATAAACTGCAATGGGAAACATAATACAGCTGTGATATTTGGAATCCAAGCATTTAAATGTAGCAGCTACAACTTCAGCAGGTCAAATGATACAGCAAGCGAAAGCCAGCGGTCTGATGTTACCATCATCTCCCTGCTGTTATCTCCGAAGTATCATTTACACTAAGAACAACTCCACAAAACTCATTAAGGGAAGGGTAATGAGACCTCCAGAAACACACACACCTTGGTACTCAAGCAAAAGCAAAGGCTGTAACCCATATAACAGTAAGCGAGACCAGGCTTTAAACGCTCACTGATTATTAGATTTGATCTTTGCTTGAAAATTTGGCATAACAATAAGGAAAATAAATTACAAAACCAGAGAGGATGAATTACAGAGCAGGACGAGTAGCTACTTTTTTTCTTAACAAAATTATGACACACTGTTTGCATTTTGGTACAAAGATACCACAGAGTTCCAGGCTTCAGAAGTTGAGGAAGTAAGTATACCTGGTTTTAATATAGTATAATCAGTACAAATTCTGTAAGTGTTATTACCCGGGAAGTAGTAACTCTGCTTTCTACACCATTGCCAAACAAATTACTTCTATCATGCAAGGAATACATTCCAATTTTATTTACATCTCAACCACATTTTGTGACTAAGCTCTTTAACTCATCATTTTTAACGCTGCAAAATATAAAAACCGTGGCTATAACATGACCAAGAGATACTGCAATAAATGAAAAAAGCTGGATTTAAATAGATACTTAAAAAAAACACCAAACCAACCAACTAAACAAACAAAAAGAAACGGTCAAACCACTACAGCCAGAAAGAGTATTCTGGCCTTGAGACTAAAGACTCAATTTCTTTGTAAGATTAAATATATAGTATTAGGGTCTGGTCAACATCCCTGCACTGATTTTGTTCCCTTGAACTGATTTGCTTGATTAAAGCTAGTTTAAAAATTTTAATTTCTCCTACAGACTGCAGTTTAGGCCTTGACTGAAGTTATTAGTTTGGAATTATCATCAGAAGTCCATATTTGACAAGTGTCCAATACAACCAGGTAGTTTCTGTGTGGCTAGCTAGCGGTATCAGATGGCCTCTACTAGCTTCAATTGCTGCTGCTTTGTTTGAAGAGGCAATCTATAGAAACACAAATGATCCATTAGGTATGTTGAATCTGGCACTTCCAAAACAATAGCACAAAGCCCCTCAAGTTTAAAAAACCTGTTAAGACATAACTATTGCTTTCTTCTCCTGTTGTGTCCTCACCAGAGCTTGTGATATTCAAATAATCACAGAAGCACCCTGAAATGTGCCAGACACACAAGTCCATGGGAATCTTCCATTTTCAGGACAGACAACAGTAAAGAATTAGAAGTTCTCTGAAGTAATACAGTTTTTTATGCACAGCAGAAAACAGGACTGTAGACCACAGGACACAAGTATGCAAATATGCTCCAAGTCACATCAGATATCTTGCTGTCAGGACAAATCTCTTCAAGAGCTTTTTAATAGATTGATCAAGGTCCCATGGGCAAATCTTGTGAAGACCCTCACAGCAGTAATTAATCCCAGCCTGTTCCAGGACCCCGATAGAGACAGCTGTTTGAAACACCTCAAAAATCAGTCTCCTGCTCAGTACCTGCCTCCAGCCCTGATGCTCTGAAGCCATCAAAACAAAATAACAGAGTAGTTAATTATACCCTGTTCCTGCCCTTAGCCGAAGGGAGATCCATAGAAAAGCACATGGAATTAAACATATACTTAAAACTCTTAAAGCACTGATTTGCTCACCTTTACGGCCTCACCCAAGTGTAGATGCATGAATTAAAACTGCGGCATTAAATAAATAGTAGGGAAATTCCCTTCCAATCTCATCCCCATCTCAAACAGCTCTGAGAACAGCAACAATGGGGAAACTGATTGAGACTTGAATACCAGCTTGAAGGACATTCAAGGGATCACGATCATATTATCAATGCCCAAAAGTCTCTGGAAGTACAGTCTAGAAATGGGCCAGAGTATCAGGGTGGTTGCACTAGAAACAGTGATAACGCAAATGAGAATAAGCAACATACAAAAGTATACCAAACTATTTTATTTCATAAATGGGAAAAAACCCTCTATCTTACAGTAAACGGGTTGCTTTCATCCTCAAAGATTGTAGTTTCAATCACTGCTAGAGTAGTTAGAGCATGCTTAATCTCTAAATCTTCCAATATTACAAAAAGCAGCAATGCAAGTGCAGTTGATCCAAGTTTTTCTGTGTAAAATGAGATCTCCAATATTCTGCATAAGAAATCAATAGCAAGTCTGACAATCTCTCCAGAGCTCCTGCACAGTCCTCTTCACATGAACGATATTGGCAAGGTCGCTGCCAACACTGGCCCGATGCTTTCAAATACACTTTGCTTCTTCCTTTGTTCAGAGGGAGAAGTGACATGGGTTTTTTTGCTGCTTTGCTTGCATTGATTGTCTTTTTTGCTCAGAAAATTAAATTTCATGAAGTTCCTTCTTATAGATTGAACACTTTGTGCTAAACAAATGGTTATAGTCTTTCTGGTGCTTTCAATAAATTAGAGCTAGATGTTCAGGCCAATATTGAACTGACACAAATTAGATTTACAAAGCAAAATTTTCCAAAAATATAATCTTATCAAACAAGTACTGTATTTTGCACCTGTCAGAAAATGTTCATTGCTTTATTTCATTAGCATGTCCTGTCAACCTTTAATTTTAAATTGCCTAGCAGAACAGGAAAGGCATTTTCCTAAGAGAGAACTAACTTTTCATTGTAAGAAACATTAAGTAATATAGAATAAAGTCCTGCAGTGTCTTTAAAGTAAATTTTTTTTTAGCCACTTAGACCAGTTTTTCCAAATTATTAAAGTATTTAAAACATACAAACCTGCCAGCAGACCCCCTCTATTTGTTATCGAGCTTGTCAAGTCTGAAGAATTTTCATTAAAACAATACTGATTTATTTTTCAGTTCTTGTTCCGCTGCAAATACTAAATATTTTCCATCAGAAAATGCAGGTTTTGCTAGCAAAGGAAAGCTCAAAGCAGATCCACGAAGACATATTTGTATACACTGCTACTACATGACACTTTTCAACATAATGGATGAGATAAAAATCCCTTTTAAAGCAGTCAAGAGTATCAGGCTTTTCTCGACACACATGCACAACTCTCATTATGTCTAAGGGACTTAAGAGCGTGCTGAGTGCTGCTCAGCACTTAGTGGCTGGGCTTTTGGGAAGGACATTGAAGCTTCAGGCAATTTCTGTCTGAAATCTGCTTCTTTAATGATTTCCTATATATCATGCAAAGGCCCGAGGAAAAAGATCTATTTCTGGGAAGCAAGTGGGAGCTTCCCACCTGATCAGGTGCTTCCCTGTAAGTAGATTTTATGACCTCTGCCGCATGTGGGTGACTTTTGGTAACAAGGCTGACGTCCTGTCTCAGGACAACAGCTATACCATGCTTCAACTAGAACCTGTTGGAAACCAGAAGTATCCTCTGAACACTCTAGAGGTTTGAAAATTTCAACTTATTTTTAGGATTCTTGGGCAAGATCTCCAACTGCCCATGCTCTCCCCTGTGCAAAGGACAGTGTATCTCTCCAGTGTGGTGTTATTGACTTCAGTAATTTGCATTGACCAAAAACTTTTTTTTTTTTTACACTGTTTTAGTATGAAAATGAAAAAAAAATTGTTTTTCATCAATAAAAAACATCTTTTAGGTTATCAGTGTATTGTAGAACACTAATATCTCATTTCCATGAACTGGTGACGGTTAATGAAAAATGTCTGTTTCCATGAGTATTACAGTTGATGAAAATACAATCAAAAGCCATTATTAACTCATAAGGTTTTCACTGCATTGACAGCACCACATCAAGTGAGTTCTACTTTTTGCTGCTAATTTTAATTACTGCCTTTTCGCATTTCTTTAAAGCATAGCCAGATCTGCCGCAGACACAGAATTCTCCAGGTTGTCATTCATTTGCTGATCCTAAAGCTAATTGGCAGCACTTTCAAAAAAAAAAAAAAAATACTCCTTACAAAAAGCCCTTTAGATATATGTTCTTAAGATCACATAACTAGCTCCATATTCATCAACTACCAGATGTTTTGATATAAATAAATTGCATCCCTAACAGGCTACTTAGGCAGGACAGATCTCTCCTGTGCAAAAATGAAATCACATTACGTTCTTCTAACATTTTCCAGTCTTGAAAGCTCCAAATCTAGTCAAGCTTCTCAGCAAAGATAGCAATGAGAGGGGAAAAGGACAAAAAGTAAAAAGACACCCCAAGCTGAAGAAGTATGTCAAAGTGCCTCCTCCAAGATACTTTGACTTCCTATTCTCATGCTTAGAAACAATTCACACACAAACACCTATGTCCAAAATTAGTGCCCCTCAGTCCTATAGCAGTTGACTTATCTTTTCCTCGCCAAGATCTCCTCATCTATCTTTGGTACACATTTTTGATACTGTATATTTCAAAGTGCCCAGCAACACACACTTAAATGCATGCTGTTTTATTCCTACTGAGATTTGGATAGTTTAATCAAGCAAAAATCAAGTAGTGATGTCCGTGTTTTAATTACAAGGAAGAGAAATTGGTTCCTTTATATTTCCGGAGCTTTAAGGCATCCCATTTCCATGCTTTGTGATGCCAACCCTGGTTGTGGAAGCATATTTTTAATTATCTCTTTAAACAAGATTTTTCATATGATGTCCTTCATACCAGGAGATAGGGCAGAATAGAAAAACATTTGCAAGGAGTCTTAGAATTTTGTTAATTTTTTTTTCCTAATCACAGTGTATGTATGAAATTTTAATATTGGACTTGCCCTGGCAGGTGGTCTGTGGATTGAGCTTTTTGCTATCCTCTGTTGAACCAGCTCAACATTGGAGTTCATAAAAAACTATGGCCTTTAACCTTTGTCTGATACCCACACATATGGCATCCCTTTTTGCAGTGTTCAGACTGATAAAGACTGATAGCACAACAAGAGTTGTGCCTGCCTTCAGTAGAATATATTTCCTATTGACTGCATTTGCTCCAAGTCATCATCAAATCTCCTCCCCAGTTAGCGCCATCAAGCAGCGACTGACTCAAGGCATCGGCCATTACTTTTTCATCAAGTGCCACGATGTATTTCAAGACCTATGACATGGGTCTAATTTTACCTTAGTAAACAGTGTCCTCCCCAATTTGTCAATTTATTGTTGATACATCCTTCACAAAGAGTTCAATTATTGAGCAGAGAACAAACAGGCAAAGTAAATGTGCTTTCCTCCAGAGGGAGCAGAAGACGTACCGCTGGCCCTTTTAAGCACTCTCTTGAGCTCTTTGGAAGGGAGATTGCTTAATTTAATGTTCAAACAAATGATACAGTCTGAAAGGGCTTCATGCGTTTGGATAATACTTTCTCAGAAATTTAATTCACTAATTTCATTAGGTACCGCATCAGCCAGCGCAGTTTTCAGGGACACGTTTGGAGGGCAACTCGTCTGAGTGCAATTTTAAAGAAACAGATTTGACACAGTGTCAATCTGTTGCCAAGCTGCATGGCATCTCCCAGGAAAACAATTGAATTTAGGAATGCAGCCTGCTTGTTTTAATCTCCTCTATCACACTAGGATAAAGTTACTCTTTTACATAAGCAGTAAATATATTCAATATTTGATGATGTACAACTTGAAATTTGTCCTTCACCAAGGAAAATAATTCAAGGTTTCTAAAAACAGGGACTAAAAGCTCGGCCATTTCCCCTCCTTCATTTTTCCAACTCGTTTTAAATAAACCATCATAGTAGTCACTGCCATGCTAAGTTTGATAAAAACACTTAACTTCACAAAACATTTTGTGGTAGGACACAAATCTCAACAGAGGTATTCCTTAGATAAAAAGAAGCTCCCATCTTCAAGTGCTTCACACAAGGATGAAGTGTGTGCATCATGTTTTTTTCTGATGAGTTTATAAAAGAGCAGGAGGACTTTGAAATCAATGTAGTTAACGCTTCAGGATGCTTTCAGAGTAGAGAGTATCTCTTAAAAGCTAGTTGGATAGATTGTAAAAAGAGTTAAATCATTGTACACCAGGGATCAACAAAGAGAGAAGAGTCCCATCATTTTTATATACACATTCTTATGTATTTATATATGTAAAGCATGTGACCAATCAAAAAGAAGGATTCAGGCCTGTGAAAAAGACGCCACCTCAGTATACTCCATTTCTATATTTTCTTGTGTCCAAATGGTTTAAGAATCTTTACTTTACATTATACTCATTGCACAACAGTTGAGCACAGCCTAATGTCTTTGCGATGTAGTAAAACATCTCACTTGATTTAGGCAAATAACTTTGTAGAAGGTACAAAGATACCAGAAGTTTTTTCTTTTTCCCAAGATTAGCTGTTATATAAGTAATATAGTCTGACTTAACTAAATTATACATCTAGTACGAAATTACTGTCTACACCATGAAAGCCTTGTATTTTGTACTCCATAAAAGATCATGGCCTAATTAGACTGTAACGCTAAATGTTTAGTCAGACTGAGGGGACAGTCTGGCTCACCATTTCCATGGCAAGGGACTTGTCCAAGTACAAGTACAGAAATACTTGACTTTTGTGGCTCTCAGGAGAGACCACACAACATCCTTGGAAGACTCTGCCAAGAGGTTCGAACTCAGTTACCACCAGTTTACTATTTCTGAAATGAGTTCCTAATTTTGAAGCCAGATCTCTCCACAACTCCCACCAAATCCCTGGAGAAGTTCTGATTATCTCTGGATAAAAGCTGAAATATTTATTTGGAGAAGGTGGACTTTTGTAGGTTCAGGGTGCTGAGGATAACACTGATAAGACTGTACAGGGTTACCAAGGAAGGACATCCTTTCAGGTGTGCTTGCTCTGCGGTCTGCAATAGTGACCAGGCATTGGGAGACCACTCCTGGCATAAAGCAAAATTAGTACAAGGCAATTCCTGCTTACATGTTCAGTGGTGCAGTACGTAGAACTGTGTGCAATGTGTTCAGAAAGTCTGTTACAGTAAGGGGTTTTATTGTTTGGTTGTTTTTGTTGGGTTTTTTTTTTTTTGAGCTCACCACTGACTAGACATATTAAATTTCTGCTTGCGTCTCGCAGCATGACTGGACCCAGAGAGGTCACGGCTTCATGTTGCCTCATTTGATGACAGAGGAGAATTTTATACCTAGCTCATCCAAGTTTTAATCAATCTTCTGGTTCTACAAGTATATTTTTTTTATATTTCTAAGCACACAAATAAAGTGTTAGAATAATTTTGTATTCTGAGAGTCATATAATCTGGTCAAAACAAGGATTGTGACAAAGTGCAGCACACAAAAACCTGCCTTGCAAGCTTGGGTTTAGGGCACAAAACCTCACTGTCAGCCTTAGCCCCATGGAGGGGACACAGGAAGCACACAGTGACTGCAGAGGATAGTGAAATATTTCTGTCCACTTCTTGTTCCTTCCTATAGAGAAGCTGTCCAGCCCTCAGGGGCTTCTGCAACAGAAGATTACAGTTCAGCTGAGCACTTAATTGAAGGTTAGATTTCATCAGAGCACTGTAATGAAGACTAGTTAATCTTACAATGAGTTATGTGACCAGCACAAAGAGGTTAAGAGACCACATGCCCTCCTTAGACTTTCATTTTCTTCCCTACTGCTTATGACCCCACTTACTGTTAATACTAACTACCACCATATTTAGAAACTGTGACTCAGCCTTCCCTCCACCAGCCAGGAATGAAACACTGTCCCTGAGGCTACTCACAAGCCCCATGTTTCATATGCTTAAACCCAAATTATTAAATCTTCACAGAAGATACACGGATGTGTAGACAAAAAGGACACCAACCTTTTATTCCACCACCAAGCATGCAGGCTACATCAAAGTCTTCACCGGGTACAGACATGACATGCACTACTCTAAATTCCTCCCTGAAAGAAGCAGAGGAGAGAGCCCCTTATTCTGTAAAACGTCCTTGGAAGAAGCACGTACAACCTCTCCTAAATGTAAGTGTTGGAGAAGAGCCAACTAGAGGCTGCAGCATAGACCTTTCCTAAGGATGATGTGGAAGAACACACAAGCCTGAGATTTGAGCATGGACAAACGGGACAACACATAACTGTCTGTTCTAGCTTTCCTTTTGCTATTTGAAATGGTTGAGAAAAGATATTAGTACTAAAAGCCCTGGGAGACAGGGTGCATCCCAAATCCCCAGGACAGAACACACATCACATATTGTTTCCAGCACTGTAATTATCTGATAAAGCTATTAACTATACCCCCAAGATGCCATAAAGCATTAGTGCTTCCCACCAAAGCAATCTGAACCATAGCCAGATATTAGTCAGCAACTGTGTGTTACTTGGGGAACAAAAAATGTAATATATCAAGAGAGTCATTTCCTTGTACTGGAGAACTTAAGGTTTCCAATGGGAGGTTGAGTCAGCTGTGCTCAGCTCTGCTGAGAAGCACAGCACTTCTTTCTCAGCAGGCTTTTGCAGAGAAGAACAAGCACTTAATACAGTCTCAGGCCACGTTTACCTCCACCTCATGCTGAAACCTCATTAAGTGAAACATAACCAAGCTAGTATGGATTCACACACACACACACACCAAAAAAACAAAGCAATCAATATTAAGAAGTCCAAGTGTAGATATATATTCCTACACATCAGCTACCTTATCAATTAAATAACCTGAAATTATTAATGAGACAGGAGCAAAAATTGCAATTGAGCAAAACTATCCCAGGAAATAAGCTAGTGGCACTTTAATAAGATTCACATCTGAAGAAGTTTCCAACACCACCAAGATAACCCTCATTGAAGACTGACACAGCTAACGTGCTGACGATGGACAGCCACCGCAACAGTTTCCCCACCTGACTTTGTCTACCAAGCAGCATGGCTCAAAGCTGCTGGCACAGGTACAGAGGAACATACTTGGTGCAATCAGCATAGAGCACCTCATTGTTTAAAAGATGAATCTGGAACAGTTCCCAGATCATACATCTGCCCCTGTAATTCGTGCCTTGTGTAGTGAGACTGGCACAGGAGGTATTAGGAACAAACACATTTAGTCACAGTGGGCACAATGCTGTCTGCTGGCGAAACATCCGTGGGTGAACCTGTCCCAAAACTAGTTACCAGAACAACTAGCAAGCCAAAAGAAAACAACTGTAGGTCAGTTTTATCTTCAATTTGGAATGTGCTAATATTAACATAGCTACAAATATACATTTCCCCCCTCCCCTTCAGTAGACATCAAATAAAAGGGGTGACATTGAGCCTTATTTACCAGTGAGAGCAACTTCAATTCTCCTCCCCACTCTCCGTTTACCTCAGTCTCTTCCCTTTCACTTATATTTAACCTCTACTTTGTCATCACAGTACGCTAATGTATAATTAATGTAATATTGATGCTTTTCATGAGCATGACTCTGTAGGGTTAAAGAAAAACAAAAACAAAACACAGGCCACCCAAAAAAAAAACCCACAAGAAAATAGAAACCTAACCAACACTCCCCAAAAAGCAAACCCGAAAAACATCAATCAACACCACCAACACCACCAAATAGAGCTGTAAGGGACTTCATAAAAGGTCATCCAGTTGACCTCCGGTCCCCAAGGCAGCAATAACTATACCTGTGCCTGCTGATACATCTTTCTTATGACCCATAACGAAGAGAAGCCTTGTCCTCACTGTTGCCAAAAATCTCTACTGCAACAATTAATCTGGGTTTTAACTTCTCTCTTTTTTCATACTACTAATTATCAATCTAATAGTCTCTACTATTTTAAACTGGTTCTTATCCCAGAATAGCATTCTACCCCACCACATCTCAGGCCAGCAAGGCAGCGTAGTTGAAGGATGCTGGAAACAGAACTGCAGAGCAATACTAAAACATTTTGAGCTATAATGTTTATACTTGTATTTTATAATTTCACATATGGAGATATCACCTAATTGTCAGCAGACTAAAAACAATTCTCATCAAGGGCCTAACCTATAGCTCTTCAGAGTCAATGAGACTGTTCTATTGCCTTCAAATGGCTTTGGATCACTACCAAAAGAAAAAAACAGAATAAATTACAAATTGTCTCATTAACTTCTCCAAATGTCTTTTGAACCACTTCCAGAAAAATAAATGAAGGGAAAAAAAAAGTATTCAAGCACTTCAAGAACACAACTCAAGTAAGAGGAAAAAAAAAACAACAGATACTGCCCAGACTGCTTTCAAAGTAATGTGAGATGAAATATAATCACATATTGCAAATGACTCCTAAAGTCGAGGAGAACAAGATCTGCCATAAGGCTGCCCTCTGATCTTATATGTCTCATCATTCAGCCTCTCCTTGCTATTCAGCTGTGTCACGTGCAAAGCATTCACACAATCATTGTCAGAAATAGCCACACTTTTCTCCATCTGCACTCACTCCAAGCTGAGCAAGAAAGAAGAAAAAAAGACAGCAAAACCACTACACTACTGACAAAGCACTTATATCAACGTATGTGAATTCCTATTTAAACAGCCATATTTCTTTTCCTATAAGTCTTTGTTGTACTAAAAGCATGTGGACATACATAAAGTTTTACTGAAGCACACAAAAAATTTTTGCAAGTCAGGTATACGAAAGAAGTTCATAACAGGTGCCCAATTCTGGGTGTTTCCAGCTGGAAGTAAGGAGCCTAAACATCTTTAGCAACCCTACCCTGAGGCTTTAGAAATCATCACCTGGGGTACAGCAGTAAGTTCTATGCAGCTGATGTACTCCAGCTGTGATTTTCACTTCATCATATGCTTATAATTGGTTAATTTGGACCTGCCTACCAAAGCAATAAAATTAATGCTACTGTCCTGATGTTTCCATTTCATTGTTGAAATAAAAGCCTCTGCTGGATGGTGATTATGAAACATGATTGTCCTTGTAATTCTAGTTATCTGCTTTCCTTAATTTACAACTGTCCCACCAAACCACGGAAGAGATAGAAAGTTCATCAACATTACAGAATTGAAATTGTTAAAATGATCACGATATCATCCGTCTGGATTTTGCATCAAATAAAGGTTTGTTCTATAGCATTTCCCCTGTTTGAGAAACAGATCGCTGCCAATCTACATCACGGCTCACCAGAAGCAAGGTTCAGAGGGAGTATCAGTCTTCATTTTTGACTTAAACAGTTTTGATGGAAAATTGGGTTACACAATTTTGCAGGTGGAAAGGGCACACATTCTTGGTCTTCTATATTGCAGATAGTTTGATCTTAAAAATATAGCAGAACAAAGTATAGGATAGAAAATGTGGTTATTTACAAAATACATAGCAATTGCTCATAACTTCTGTTCTGTCAACATGAAACAAAATGCCATGATAAGAAATAAAACTCAGTTTAATCATGCATCCTAAAGTGATATCACCACAGTATCTGTAGTGACAAGTTGGATAATTTTGCAATATATTTTGAGTTTCCCAATTGATTCTTCCTTTCTCTCCATATTCCCACCTATTATAGCACAAAAATAGCCATTAAGCACGGTATAGTACACCAAATTCAAGCAACATAATTCACACCAAGCTGATCAAAGTTTTGAAGTGTTTTGACAGAAAACTGAGCCACAATATTTTGTACTTTCACTTTTTCAAAAATTTATTCCCATGATGATCACCCAAAAAAAAAATATATATATACACACACACACACAAATTTCACTCTGGCAGCTCTTCTGCAGTAATCAAATAATAAAAAAAAGAATAAATTAATGAATCCTTACATGATGATTAAATCAAGTAGCAAAATCTCCAACCCTAAAAACACTCAGGAGGGAGACCTGGTACAAGGAAGCTGGTCTACTGAAGGCTAGAGGCCATCAGAGACTTGATCAAATGCAATACCAAAAGACAAGTTAACATCCCATTCAGAGCCTCCACACCAATTCAAATTTCTACTCAAAGAACTCACTTCAGAATCAGGTTTATTATTAAAAGGAGTTTTTAAACACAGAAAACAACAGACTCAAAACAGTGTCTAAAAGACTTTTTCTTGCCCAGAAAAAGTATTAAAACCCTCTTGTCTATTTAAGCAACAAGAGAAAATGGCAAGATTTCACCCACAAAAATAAAACCCAACAAGTGCAGTATTCAACCTGACATTTTTCTTGAAGTTAATGAGAGCTATGGTGGGAATGAATATCATATAGGATTGACACTGTATACTATATTTCCTACTGAAAACTGTGGCTACATTCCCTAGGTGTATTCCAGGGTTACCTTTAAAATATTTATTAAAAGAATATGGCAGGACTAGATGAAGGCTGCTCTGCTCTAAAGTTAAGTTACATTTGGCAGCAACAGACATTGAGAAGGATGGGCAAAGAAATCCAGGTAAAGGAGAGATGTTACAGCATCTTCCCTCTCTTTACCTGCTTCCAAAACCAAGCTTATAAACCCTCGTATGGATCTGCAAATCTCTCAATGCCATCCCATTGAATTTGTCTCAGTATTCAGTAGTGTTTAAGTTACATCCCTCCAGTGACTCCATGACCAACATACATAAGACTTCTTCCTTCAGTTCAGGAAGGAGAGGGAGGGGGGAGGAATAACCAGAAAAAAAAACAGAAAGAAAAAAAACAGAACACACCACCAAAGAAAGAGATTCAGCCTTAAAATACTGGAAATAATTGTACACGTTTGGTTTGACAACAGCACTTGCTAAAATATTTATCAGAAATATCCAGCAGACACACACCGCACACTGACGCCTGTGTTCCGCACATAGTTGTCTGTGTGGTGGAACAGTCCAGCACATTTGCACCAGACAAGAACTCAGATGTAATACATAAGTCACAATAGGGGACAATCTGAGGGACCTGAAGCAAATGCATTTTACATTTGTCCAGCTATAATTGCTGTTGATCTATTTAGCATACAGCTCAATTACTTTGTAAGCTGATAACAAAGACAACCTAAGAAGAAAAACACACTTTCAAAAGGTGTAGTACAGAAGGGTCCAGAGAAGAATTTTACCCCTTTTAGCATGTAATTACTTTTTTCTTTTTTCTCTTCTTGTTCATTGCATGGAGTTTGGCCACAGTCTGAAATCTATAAATTAAACATTCATAACCACGATAGCTGCACAATAATAATAATAATTTATTTTTTCCAGCATGTTTCATCTTGAAAGGCCCCCTGAAGTGCAGCCAGCTGTCCTAGAGAAAGACACACAGAGCACAGCATGTAGCAGAATAAAGGGCCCACAAGACAAAATGCTGGCAAGACCTGATGCGTCAACATCTTCAGCGTCCCTTTTCAGGTGTCTTGTACCTGGTCTCTTTATACAACCCTGAAAGGGCTGGTAAACTCTGAAATAGTACTGGACTTGCTGTTGGGAAAGGATGATGGGCTAAAACAATTCTGAGTAAAGTCCTAGAGCATCTTGCAGTTCCATTGTTCATGAGGATGTTTTCTTAATCATCTAAAGACTGTGTAACCCTCTAATCTCTCCTGATTAATTTGTTATGCTCCTCCAAGGGAGAACAGAGGAACTTCAGAGCAACATCAGAAAAATTATAAAAGTTGGTGGTTTTTTGGTTTAGTAGCAAAGGCAAAAGCTTAGGAAATTAGTTTGTCAGATATTGGCAAGCTCTCTAGCTTCTACACCATGGGTTTCCCTGAGAAACCTAGATCATTGGCTAGAAAACAGAAGTAATAGCATTTTCATACTTAATTGACAGGCTACAAAATGAAATACATGACAGAACCTCAGGCACTGCTGCAATGCAAGAGCACGGACCCATTGGACACTGAGCAGCTACTCCAGCCACATTTTCACCATCCTTTGGCATGTTTTTTCTTTATCCACTGACTGGGGTTACAAGAGCAATGGGATAAATTGTAGAAGGGAGAAGCTCCTGGCAATGTCTCCTTTTCAGCCACCAGAGACTGAGCCCAAGGTAAATGAAGGGTGGAGGTCGCCCAACACTTACATGAGACAGTCACAAACGAGACTTTAAAAACGCACTTTTAAAATGTAGCTGCTGTTTAGCCACTTGGAAGTTTGAGCCTCCAAGTTCTCCAGAAACCCATCTTTCACTCCCCTTTTGTCATTTCTATTTGCTGTTTTCCCCAAAATGAAATGGAGTTAACATTTGTTCAGCCAGACACCTATCGCAAATGCCTCAAAATAGTTTCCAGTTTGACACGCAGCACTTTTAGGTCAACAGCATTACCAGTGCATCTCCACTCTCCGTGACTTGAAAATAGCTTTCAGGCATGTATTTTACTTGCATTTGTCTTTGATTAGAGGTGTCCATCAACCACATTTTAAGGCTACACTATGCATCTCAGCAGCCTTCCCAAACTGAGTATTTTGTATCTGCTACAAGAGAATCTCCTTCCCTGTATAAAAGAAGAAAAATGCAGAAATTCAGTAAATATAAATGAACAAATAAAAAAGCAGCACTATGCAACCTGTAGCGAACCATACTCCAGGGAACTTCTGACTGCTTTTCAGGAGTACTGGGTAAAGTATCTTTATGTCTCACATTATGATGAATTACTGATGCTTTTTATACGTATGTCACCTAATTCTTACATTTATCTACCTTATGTTACAGCTTCAGCTTTAATTTGATCATCCTCCTAATTTTCTCCACATCCTGAACGCTTGGGACTCTTTAAAAATAACACGTGTTCAAACTTAATTCACATGAGAGCACTACAGCTAAATCCAGGCCAACAGTAAATAACAATGGTCTTCTCCCTTCAGCTGCTAGAACCGGATTTATGCAGCTGAAAAGACTCCCAGGCTGTATGTCCAATATCTACATTCTCCATCCATCAGTTCCTGTGGCAGTATACCCTTCTAATAGGCTTTATTTTTGCACTAATTCTGCACTAAAACAGCTCAATCTGATGGCAAGATAATTTGTACTTAATGAGGAACCCAGAGAGCTGCATGTTAAATTAAAAAAATGCATTTATTTTTTTGTTGAAGACAGAAGAATAGATGACAGATGCTCTTGAAAACTTATCAAAGATGACTACTGTTTTAAGCAAGCAAGAGAAGATTAATGACTTCTAAATCAGAGGATGACATCAATTCAGTTTTTGGCATGGGAAGTACTGTAGTTCCAGCAGAATGAAACGCTGCAACAAGCTCTGGTGCAATGTCCAAGCCTGGCTCAGTGGACCTGATCCTGGGCCACTTCAAACAAGAGGAAATTTTGATTGGAAGTTTAGTTTCTTCATATAGGTGAAGGCAAGAGCACACAAACCAGACCTTGTCTTGGCTGTGATGATTTCCCTGACACAGAAGCATCAGGTCCAGCAAGTTAACCCCTGCTGAACTTGTTGGGGTCTGCTATGCCTTCTCCTGCTTACCCACACCAGCTCAAAAGTGCATGCTTGGTAGCTGTGCCCAGAAAATCCTGTGTTTAGAGAAAATAACACAGGAGTTTATATTGGATAAACATGGTCAGACAGGGGAAGTCCCATGTCTTCTCAGCACTGCTCACAGTACGAATACGTCTGACCATGACAATCAGTATCCATCAGGCTGGCACCCAACTCTCTGCAAACACAATATTCTTCCACTTATCCTCTACAGTAGACCACATTCAACTCTCAGAGTCAGAGAGGTTAAATCTGATTTACCACCATACAGCTAAAAACTGTTCGCGAAAGGCTGGCAGATGTATGCAAGGCTACAGCTCAGCAGAGAGGGACACTGGACAGGAGTTCTTGTGAATTTGCTCAATGCTCTTTTTTTCTGTCCAAATTGAAAAATTTTATTGTAAATTTAACTAGAAGGTTCCCTCTCTTTAAAGTGACAGGTACCTCCCTGTCTGCTTGTGGGAAAAGTCAGAGCTATAAAAATAAAAAAAAAACCCAAACAAAAAAAAACACTCAGCAGCAAACTGAAGGGTGTTGGGTGATGGACAAGGAAGTGCCTGTGGAGCCCAGCACTGAGCAGAAAGGAGGCTGCAGATGGAAATGCTGAGCCAAGCAGCTGGAAGCAAGGATGGGGGAAGCAAAAGTGGCAAGTTGAGGACAGCAAAGCCAGATTTAGCCACAGTAACAGAGAAAAAACATCTCCTTCTGCAGCAGCTGGCAGTCAGTCACAGGTTGATAGGGGAGATTGAATGGGGAAGAGTGAATAAGAATTGAGTTCTTAATGTTCAGTTTTATGTTGATGTCATAAATATTAACAGGGGCAATATTTACTATACACGTATTGGTCATTTTTCCAAGCATTCTGCACAGTGAGACTGTTTAAATTTTATGCACTCATCAGGGTGAAATAGGATTTTAAAGATGCTTATAATGACACAGAGATGGAACAGGCAACCTGGGGAGAGGGGTGGTTTGCTTGTTTTTTTTCTTTAATTTAGATATCATTGCAGCCTGTCACTTGACTTTGAAGGAAATCAGCCTGCTAACGTAGTATCTAGCAAAGTATTTCAGCTATATCACATCCTAAAAGTGCATGATGTAAAAATGTAGACAATGAACATAGAGATATAAACGCACTATTATTCTCTATGGATTAAATGTATATTTTAAAGTCTGAGGGGTTTTTGACTTCAAATGTCAAGTGTGTGCCAATTACATAGCAATATAACACAGGGATATCAAACTTCCCGTATCAGAGTACCTCTTCACTTTTGGAAAATAATTGTTCCCAAGGAACTTTACTCATATAATTTTGAAGTCTTTGCTAGAGTATAGCCTGTCTAGAAAGTGTAGAAGAGCTCTGGAGATCAAATGTCAAACTCCTCCACTGCAATTCTGAAATTTTACTGCTTGATTTTATTTTCCTATCACCCATCCTTATTGCTTGGAATAGATTCTCAAAATACAAACAGAGTACATGCAATAACAAAAAGAATTAAAACTTATCATTACTGAAAGACATGAGAACCAGTTGTGAGATGCTATACATCTTAATACATACACAATTTATACAACGTCTCCATGCAGGCACAGAGTTCAAGTTTCCAACATAAATTACTCTGTGACTCTAGAACTTATTTACAACGACGATGGAAACTAATAGCTGTATTTTACTTCAACATTACTACATAATATCTACAGAATATTCTACTGTACTCTCTGCCCTATGTCCCAACATAAATCTTCTGAAACTACTGCAAGTAAAGAGAAAAATAATAATTCAGTGGTCCCCAATTCCTCCTTATAT
>VXBW01000282.1:2638018-2669473 GCA_013400375.1 Thinocorus orbignyianus | reverse complement strand
CCCCGTCTGTAAACACTGTAAGGGAAGACTGGTATTGAATCAGGGAACTCTGCCTGAAGCAGAAAAAACAAAAGGAGTCTCATGAAGCCCAATGAACCTGAAGAAATCAGAGATGCCTTCAGGAAGGCAACACTAAAATAAAATATTCTTGCTATAAATATGCCTTCCTACGGCAGTGACCCAAGCACCACAGTTAATATAAGCAGGACAAGTGTTTAAAGGCTTTTTTAGAGACTCATCTACCCCCAAGACACTGACCATGTTCCAGACAGATGGCAGTCACCAGCATTACAGAGAAGCAATAGCCATTGTATTCTTTCACTGGCCAGCAAGCTCAGATGGACCCAGTGGCAATGTCAACACTTCCACAGATGAACAGTCTGATCGGGGAACTGAGTGGGAGAACCTGCACCAAAAGCATCACACCCAGTGCTCCAACAATACATTCAGAAGGGTTGAATGGACATGTGTGTGTACCAAAGAGGATTTTGTGTTTTGATGAGATTAATATTGCTCTTCTGTTACACACAGGAGAAAAAAGTACATGTAACTTCTGACACAATTAGCATTTGCTTTACACTGTCAATATGAAATCACCTTAGATTTCAATAACAACTCAAAATGTACTTTAAAATATGCTATATTTTACATAATAAAAAAAAATGGAACTTTCAACGTGACCTTTCAGAAGCAGCAAACAGCAGTGCTACACACCATGAAGAAGTAGAGGAAATCACTTATTTACAACTAGATAGAGCAAAGGAGCACATGCCTCAACACCCCAGCTCCAAAACCATTGAAAGCTCTTCCCAGAAAAAGTTTATAAATTTATGAAAAGAAAAAAAAATATTTAGTATCACCAAGAGGACTAGCACAAGTTTTGTAAATTATTTACCCAGTCCTCATACTGCAGGAGGCAAGGGAAAGCTCACAGCAACATCAATACTTGACGCATTAGTCAGTCTTTCACTTTTGTTTTATCAGCCTGCTCATGTGTTCTCAAATTAGCTGACCCATATTCTTGAACTCATTGAAAAGATGTGACAATCTTGTCTACACATATTCAAAGCTGTAAAACTTTTTAACAATCTCTTTTAATCTGTTTTTAACAATATCTTTTCCTGTAGCCACTCCAAAAGTGACCCATAAAGAAGATCTGTGATTTAAATTTAAATCTTCCATGATAAAGAGCTGTGAACTCACTATAGTTATTGGCAACAAATATATACTACAGCTAAATGCACGTTTCAGTAAAACATTAGTGTCTTGTCATTCATTCCACTATAATATTTTCCATTTATCAGTCTGTTTCATCTAAGTAGTTTTCAGACAGAATGCAGCAATTCTCATCTCTGAGAAAGGTTTTGTCAATAAAGAAAGGAGCAAAACTCCTTGCTGCTCACTCAGTTGGGGAAGGTGAAAAGGGAATTAATAGTCAAACTCCTTTCCCTGCTCTCCATCTCTGCAACACAGAAGGGAAGGGTTCACACAAAAACCTCTATGAAATCAGGAAAAAGCTGAGAAAATGAACAATTTTTCCATGATTCCCCTATTGAAAGTCCTTTTTCCTAGCAAGACAAGAATTTAAGAGTTCAGAGGGACAGCTGCTTGACCTGTTCCTTGAACTCAATAACACCACCAGTCACCTTTTGCTTCTCTTAACTTGACTCAGGCTATGTTGTGCAATCCCACAATTCGAGGTCCTCAGAGCGCAACAGAGAATTTAAGGAATTATCCTTTTGATTAATATTTAGACAAGTTTTCATTGCTGGCTTAAAATGCTCTTTAATGTGTCACCATCTTTTTTCATTGCTGATTACAATAGCCCTACAGACAAACAAGGTAAAAAATTCTTCTATTTCGGTAAAGACTTCACAAGGGTTCTGTACTTAAAATGGCAACACTCCCACAGACCTGTGAACAACCACATATTTTTCTTCATATCTTTTAAGTATGGACGTCTTCTACTTCCTTGTCAGTCTTACTTTAAAGAGAATAACAGATCTTACTTAGGTGGTCTTATTAGGAAACTATATATATAAAGAGACAAATACAAGTCAGAAGTAGGAAGCAAGAAGAGGGGGGAAAAGAAACCAAAGTATTTTCCTTGTGTCTTTATCACTTTTGCACAACTAAACACAATCAACAAACCTATTGGTGTGAACAGTGACTGTGTCCCTGGTTCAGAGGGATAAAAAACCACCATTAAAAAAAAGGCTACTGTGAACTAGGTATTAGGCCTATTGGTATTTCCTAGGGTGAATACAAAAAAGAGCCTATTTTAGCATCTCTCAGGTCACCAGAAAACATTACGATTATGTGCCTCCATACAATTGAAGCACAGATGTAGGAAGAATATCGAGCTTTGGGGGATAATCAGATTTATTTTTTTCAATAAGTAGAGCATATTATTTTCAAGTGGTTAACTGAGAATAACTCTTGCAGAAGTACAATATAACAGTAATTATTCTGAAATCAATGGCACAAAAGGGTTCATTTTAAATCATATTATGATTGCTGGATTAAAGTAGTTATTATATAATCGGATAGCAATTACTCCACCTTAATAATTTCTGGGTTTCTAAGGGTGAAAGTGACAATACAAGCTACAGCAGGTGTCAAATTTCAGACTTTGTGAAATGAATATTCTAAAGGCTGGAAAGAAACAAACATATTAGCATATAAAAACCAAAAGCATAGAAAATAACTAAAACTATAAAAATACTTCACCCTCCTGCCTTGAGCAGACATTCAGAAGCAGTTCACTCATGACAAAGGACTTGAAATGCATGGCTTAAATCACAAGGAAGCTAAGGCTTCTCATCATCCCTTCTCTGAACAAACTTAATGGCTTTTTGTATAATTAACTTCACTGTCTATGACTTGGTCACCTCTTTACCAGAGCAGTGAGACAAGCCTCTAAGAGCTCACAGATTTGTGGACACCTTAGAGACACGTTCCAGAAAATATGTCCTCACAGCACTTGGTTTTGTTCTACTTTAAAGTTCTGCAAAAGTTCATTTACTGCAAAGATAGATGTTGTTCTTCCTGGATTTCCTGTTTCCTTATGTCATCTCTCTTTAATATCTATCTTCCTTCTTGTTTCTTTAATCAGGTGCCCACTGCTTTTTAACCACTCAAAGAGCAACTCTTTTCGAAATCCCACCAAAAATTCAGCTCAGAAGAGTTAGAAAGAATATAAGCAAGAAACAACCCTGTTAGCAACCATCTTCAATTCCTCCATTTTTTGGATGGACTAAGACAAAAATTTCTGTGATGGTTTTTATTTATTCCCAGCTCCTGAAAGAAATCCATGCTAAGAGGCTAAAGCAATGAGGCTTTTCCAGATGCAAGATTCTGCCCACAAGGCCCTAAATAATAGAATCAGGGCTCTGTTTCTAGCTTCCTTAGAGAAAAGATGTCATCCATACCTCAGTGGACACTATCAGCGCCTAACAACTGTAGCAAGGTGGTGGGACTAAATACACAACTTCCTTATTATTCTTTAAAATGGAGTTCTCTTTGCGGAAGTATATAAAGTCCACTGAGCTCCTAAAGGGCAAATATTTGAGATGTGCCATTGAATACAAAGTCCATTTTGCAAGGTAAGTAGACACTGAGGTTCAATATATATTAAGATACATGTGCAAAGTTTAATACAGTTAAAGCAAGGAAAAAGGAAAGTCTCTTGGAAAAAAAAAAAACCTGCCACCTATGTATTGATTGTAGATTTACTCGATGTAGTTCAGCACACTAATTTCTGCACAATCCTATCAACACAGGGTAACACTGAGATTTTGAAACACAATCATGCAGTAATGTAAGCAGATGGATTTCTGTAACTAAACATTTCTGGAAGATTGATTTTGTTCTGTGAATATTTGTGGTAACTGAATGGTTACAAGTGCTTCACAAAAATCTATGTTACAGAGTTTTTAAGTGAAATTAATGTAAGGAAGATTTTATTAAAATCTAAAGAGAAATAACATCTGAGCACATTACAATCATAGAAATCAAAATATGAAAGATGAGTGACACAAAAAGTCATGGAGAAAAAATATTATATCTTCTATTTGGATTTTCTTCAGAAGAAGAAATGTTCCATGGTTCATACAGAATAAACCCAGCGGCCTGGGTTAAGGTGGTGTGGGATAGCCTTAAGAGAGCAAATAAGCGCACATGGCAAAACATCTAGCCTGCAGCAGGAAACCTTCAGAGTCACAACCTCTCCACTAACATCACTCGCTCCCACCACAATCGAAAGAGATGTTTGACCAGAGATTAGCAGAATGGTTCCAAAGATACAAGGCTATGGGAAGTTAGCATAAGCCTTGTAGTTACTACCCCATGCCCCTGAAAGCCTGCTCTTTAAGCAGCAGCTACTGTCAGTCTCCTGTTAACCAAGGACCATTCCTTATCTTAACATTATTCAGTAATTGGAGTGCACCCTTGTGTATGAGCAAGCAGGGAAGAAAAAAGTAATCCCCAAGTCTGTGATTAATTTATGATCCACAGTGTGAGACTTGCTTAAGCTAGTTTGCATAATTAGAAGTGCTATTATTGGTCATAAAGAGTCAGTCTTAGATTCTAGCAATGCCCACGAGCCACAGCAGGACTGCACATACAGGCTCAAATCTCAGCCCCAAAGCTATCACCAAGTTCAGGCACAGGATAGTCTCTGTTATTCATTACCATCATGGCAAAAAACACTGATAAAAGCATTTGTCAGTGTGCTTCAAGCAGGGAGATACTAAACATTAAAGGAGACATCAATGTTACAAAACAAAGTCCCTTATTATTGCAAAGGCATCTTAACCATTCATCTCTCACCCAACATTTTTTCAATCTCCTCTTTCTCCCTACTTTCCATAAAGACATCTGCTACATCTAAGAGGCTACCTAATTCCTCCTTTAGCTAGCCTAACATTGAGTTGTAGCACTTCAGAAAGTGTAAAGTATGACATCGATCTCTTCAGAGATCTATAAAGGGCAAAGCTGCGAAGTAAACTGTAAGACTGTATTCGAGGTGATTTCCCTCAACCTATAGTATTTGTGTTATATAGTTAAAATATCAGTATATACAGCCGGAAAAAGCAGATACATTTCCAGCCAAATGATAATTCTCCATCACAACTCCCCAAGAAAAGTATTGTAACACATATAACACTATTCAGATAAATAAGTTAATGATAGTATAGAAATAGTCCCTCTACTGAAAAAGTTTCACAAAACAGGAAGTTTTAGCAGATCTGTTCCAGCAGAATAGATTTCCAAAGATCAACAGAAGCAAGATGCATCGACTTTAATGTTGGTGATTTTTGAAACATTAAACCAAAAATGTATATTTATGTATTCCTTTGAAACTGAAAATACCAAATATAACTAATGCTGTTTCACTAGAGAGAGAAGCAAATAGTTGGTCCTGCAGCCTCTTTATCTATCTTATTTAGAAACTCTGAGAGGGGTGCTGCTGCATCACTAACAGAAGTTATGGGTTCCACATTAAAACAGGTCTCATCTCAACAATTGTGTTGACTCATCTGTCATGCCCTGTGATAAACGCTTGCGAGACACAGCAAGAAAGTTCTTAGAAAAAGAAAGAAATTTCATGCGACTCCCATCCATGCACAATTTTAAAACCAAAACCCCCACAAGTTAGAGAAATTGGCAGCTGGCACTTTGGGATGTCAGCTGCCAACGAACTGCATTGTTTTAATTGTTGGAAATGATTGATTATGCAGCTGAGCTACTGAGGTAGCTGAACAATTTCATGACAACACAAACAATGGCAGTGTCACTCGTACTCCTTTAGATAACGTGGTCAGATGGCAGGAACAGTACTGTTTTGCCATGCTAGATTACAGCATCTATGAGAATAGATGCCATTATTTTCCCTATCACTAAAGTTCAGTGTTTGTTGCTACATCCATGTGGACACCCGTTGCCTGAACCAGTGCATATCATCAGTTTGGAAGTACAAGGGAAAAAAAATAACATACATAACAGATAAACTAATAAATAAAATATATTATATAGTATAAATAAAATTAATAAATAAATATACACACATGCTTACACAAGTTCTTTGTTCTTTATGTCTCATACTTTTCTTTTTACAATAAGGATTCTGCAGAACATTCAAAATGCTCAAGACAGTATTGATTAGGAAGGCAGGTCTTGTATCATCTTGAACCACAGAGAGGAACGATTCCTTATTATTAAAATAACAGGGGCGTACTCTGTTTTCCTCATAGAATTGACTTTGCTCGGATCAACAGGAATTTGGAGGACTTGATAAGTAGGGAAGAAGCAAGCTGAACATCTTCATTTTATTATTTTTCAGTCTGCAGTCATCTAAAGCATTGCCTATGACTGTTTTTATATCTTTCCCAGATAAGTTAACTGCAAATTCAAGAGCAGTAAGTACTAATCCAAGAATTCTGTCTTTTCAGAGTTTTTTGGACATCCACTACCCAGGGGTTTTGTGCTTTGTTTTTTTCCTGCATCCTGGTGAGCTTCATCTCAGCAGCCCAGAGGCAAAAACCTAATGGACTTTTACAAAAAGCAACCTCCAGACTGTTCCAGAAAACAACAGGGGATGGGTGGGAAAGAAAGAAAGAAGAGAAAAAAAATAGTTGGCCACAGGCACTTATTCAAGTCCCAGTCCTAAAGGTTTGATCCTGGAGGAGCTTCTGCTTCATTAACCACACCTGACTCAGAGAGGGATACTGCTGGTTTGTTGTGGATTTTTTTTCCAGCTGCTACATTGTTTATAATTAGCAAGATTTTTATGCATAAGAACAAGGGCCTGATCCTTCAGGCTGTAAACACCAGCTGGTAGACCAAGAAAAGTCAGTCTGCTATGGGAAAACCTACAAACAAGACTACATCTCTGCCCAATATCTTCCTCTTCAAAAAATTACCTGTTTATCAGAAATGATACTAGAGCATATGCAATTTTTGTGGTACTATCAGATGGTCCCTTTCAACTTAAATCAATAACAGCAAATATATTTTTTAAACATCAAAGGGAAGAAGTTTGGCACTGCAATGTTCAGCCAGAAAAGCTCCTCTACGCTTAGCAGCCATAGGCCAAGCTGAACTACTGCTTTGAAACCTAGAAACCTGTAAGGCTGGTCCACCAGGATTTGCAGTTAGCCTTAAGTAGTCTTATTTGACCACTTTTGGGACCTAAAGAGGAGAAACTATTGAAAATGAGTTGATTCTTCTAGTTTGCACTATGTGTGACATGCCTGAAAGCTCCCAGCTGGAGACTATGTAGAAGGAACAGTGAAGAAAATAAAAGCAGTAGTTTTACTCCTATAGGATGTTTGTTGTGAAAGGGATCCAGCAAGAGACTGTACTCCATCTTTCTGTATCCACACCACATGGAAGAGGGTTTTTTTCTTGTTTACCCTTCATTGCCCCGTCAAAAGGCTGAATAATGACAGCACACTGCACTGCTCTGCCCCAGGCTCTCACTCACAGATAATACATTTCACCACCAAGCAAGTGACCCACTCCCCTTCAGGTGATTAATAGCCAGAACCAGTCATCAGGACAAGAAGTTTTAGAAGACTTCACTATAGCAGGATTTTAAGCTCAAAGCCAGAATGAAAACAGATGCAACTAAACCCACAAAAACAGACGTCTGAGACAGACTTTACAGCCCCCCATCACGTGAGCCAGCCAAGTTCTTCTCAGGGCTCCTTCCTACACTGCCCTTCATGCAAGGAAAAGCAATGGTTGATGGGAAGCCACTCCTACACTCCAGGCACAACTTGAAAACCTCCTCCCAGCAGAACTGCTTCCCAAAGCAGGAGGGGAAAGCAAACACCCAGCTCCCACCCTGACACCAGGACAGAGGACAGCCCATAACCACACATAATCCCAGGAGGCTTCTGAACTTCGCATCACAGACACAGCTCCTGGGTACACATACAACCCCTGCAACCAAACTGAAGTTGCCAACCCTGGGCATATCTCCTAGAACAGCTGAAAAACGGTAATACCCCAGGGGGAGCAAATCCTCCCTCAGTCTCCAGTGAGAAGTTTATTACAGCTCAGAATCCTTACCTTCAAAGCAATGAACGCCTCATTCCCAGAAACAGGTTAGAGGAAACACCCAAGCATTCCATAAACTTCAGTCCACAAGCTCCACACCAACAATAAACATCTGTGCTTTATTTTTCACTGCTTCCTTCCTTCCTTCCTTCCTCTTCTAATAAAATTTCTCCCCAGAAAACCCTCCCTTCCCCAGGTGCTCTGCTGGCAGCAGCTGTATCTGGTCTGTAGCATGGTCACAGCTGAGGGAGATAACGGAGATGGTGTCCTTCAGCTGTGCACCTGCCAGCACTCCTCTGGAAAGGGCAGAGAGCAAGCACCACCACACCTCCCTCCCGACACTTTGCAAGATGTATTTTAAAATAAATATTTTGACTCTGTCTTTTTTTAACACTAACCACTGCGTTATTGGATCTCCCTAGGTTTTCTCAGGAGCTTAACTTCTATAAACATAGGTGGAGTTTGTGAAGTATGTGTTACATCTCTGTCGTAAAACTAGACCACACCGAGATGATGCTTCCCTTTGTCAGACATCTGGTCTAATCTATATATATTATTGCCTAAAGGTATTCAAATAATGAATAAAGGATGCTTGGAAAGTAGAAAAACTGAAAGTAAGAAGCCATTTATGAAAGTTGTGTGATTTGCAAAAAGTCAGAGTGCATGGGGAGAAAGAGAGCACAGCTGGTGTCTGTTCCCAGCCCTCTGCTATAATGCTTAAACAGTACCTCATTGCTTGTGGATCTCTGATACATAACTAGTTTACTCAAAGAACATGGTTTAACCCAAAATATGGCTACATTAAATGCTGTATCTTTAGAGTAAGGCTATGCATATCTACCTTTGACAATGTAAGGTGATGTCACTATCTTACTCTATGTTCATGAGGGGTTTTGAAAGACTATTGGGGTTTTTTTTTACCCTGTTATATAGAGTGTGCATTTATTTCTTCATATAATATAAATAGGATATTGAAAACATCCAGGGAATTACCAGGCAAAACCAGCAATGTTCAAAATCTACAGACTATAACTATAACTATAATAAAGAGCAGCAGAGACCAAATTCTTAGCAGATGTGAATAATATGCAAGCTTTCTGAAAAATTCCCTGCCAGAGTACTATATAACATGAAATCATCTAACTTGTAGATATACCAGTAACAAGTTGCACATCGCTAGATCTTCTGTGTGCATTGCTAGGTAGACAGTAAGTAGGGATTTGATATTTTTGTTCTAGTTTTGGATGAATGAGAAGGCACAGGAAATTCCACCAAAAAAATTACTATATTTAAAATATTTAGCACAATGACATGCAGACACTGGCTGTGGAAGCCACATAGCTGTGTACTGTAGCATAACGCCCAAGCTAAATAACCAGGGAAAAAAAGTAGTAATATACTTAAATAAACATAATTCATCACAGTGTGTGTATCTCTAAGATCCAGAAACTGAAGCAAAAGCCAGACACGTACAGTTATAATTAATGTTGTTTTATAATTGCATGGAATATTGGCTTTTTTTCTCCATATAGCTTTGCGGAATTTACCTACTTAATCAATAGAGTGCACTGGGAAGCCAAGTCGTACAGTGGGTGACAACAAGGCCCAGAGAGAGTGACTTAGCTACTCTGAAAACCAGTCAAAGCAAAGCTAAAATTCCCAAATGCACAACTTTTGGTTCAGCTCGCTGGTCCTTCACCGTTCCTTGTCACCCATGGCACTGCACCAAGCACCCCATCAGTGGGCACTTCCCATGTGCCCTTGAGATGACTGACATCAAGTCCAAAGAAATACTGGAAAGCAAATATGTGGCATTTAAAAATAAAAGAGTAGTTTTCAGCAATCTTCATGTCACCAGACAATTTCTTCATTTTCAGACTATTACAGGACTTCAGCTCACAGATTGTGAACTACTGAACATGCACGAATATCCAGTTGCTGGCTGTATGAACGCCAGCATCCAGGGAAAGGCATGACACTGCAAAACTCACTATCCACACATACAGTTATTCAGTTAAACAGTTATTTGATTACATAAGTCTAGTTAGCACTATGATCAGAGGAATATCTCAGTCAATACAATGCTGGTTGGAAGTTTCAGTGCACCATTTCGTCTCATTATGACATCCATACAAGATGCCCGTTTGAATTTCAGATAGCAGAAAGCTCTTACCTCTATCCTTTTGACCTGATAGGAAAAAACAAAGATCATCCTAATATAGATTGTTTATATACAGACACTCATTTCTATAAATGTATTTGGCAACAAAAGTTTTAAGATATTTTTAGAGCAAAATAGTAGATAAAATAATTATGACAATGGACCGTAATTATCACCATCTATTTCTTTTCTGTTTGCTTTATGATCTGTAAATTATTTTTTTTTAAAAAAGTTGTTTGCCATTCAACTTATATTGTTTTATAATCTCTTTAGAACATCTCTCATTAAGGTTTCTATTATAAGTTAGGTTCTTTACATCAATATAATGTAATTTCTTCTTGGACTGTTCATTTGTCTGTTTGTTGATAAGCTCTTAACAGCAATTTTAGGTTTGATAACAGCAGCCTAAAAGAAACATAATCCTGTTTTTAGTTCAAGAAGGACATTCATAAATCCTCTTGACAAAAATTAATGCAGGATTTGGAAGCCTCAGTATCAGACTATAAATAACCATGGGAGACACCTTTCATTCTGCTAATTTTACAGGTATTTCTTTTCTGGTTAGCCCTTTGCCTTAATGGTGTCTCACTGGTTGGTTGTCAAGAAACTCCCTTTAAAGACAAGCAATTAAAGACAAGGGGCTGCTATGACCCTGTAGACTACGCTCAAAGATAAAAGATACTGCGCGGAATGTCATCTTCTCTGAAATCAAGTCCCTTCCTTGGGATTAGGTCCTGCATTTAGCTACTGATACCCAGCAGCCCATGCTTCTGTCTAAAAGCCTTCCCATTTGCACAGTCAAGGAGAAAGAATAGGAGAGTCTTACAGTGTTCCAGGGGATCTTGGTTAAAAAAAAATTGAGGTTTGTTTTAAATTTTTTTTTCTCCCACTTTGAGTTTTTCTCTATTACAGCATGTTTTTAAAATTTCATTATTTACTTTCTTTCCCTTATACTGAACACCTGACATTTGTCTTATTGATCGACACTTCTGTTCAGCCTCACACCAGACATTTTTTCCTCTGCTTTTAATGTGTCTCATTTACTGAGGTCTCCAGTTTCAAACCATTGCCAAATAGATAACCATATAACTGCTTTCTTAAATAACACTATTGTGGGGGGGGGGAAAGAAATAATTAAAAAAATTAATTATAAATTTGCCCTTACAAACATTGCCTTTCATGGAGGGCATGTTGAATCTGTCGTACAACGCATGACCCATGCTCTTGCCTGCAGATTGTGGTCACTGTTAGTCACTCCCAAACTGGAAGGGCAGATTTCTCTCCCAGACCCAGGAGTAGACAGCAGCAGTTCATAACTTTTGACTGAGCCTGAGTAGGAAGCAATGTTTTACCTCCCCTCAGCTACCCTTTTTCAGGTCCTTCCTTTTTCATTGTCATGCAGGGAAGTCAAACTCCTGTGCTGTGAAATTGCAAACTGTTTCCATGGAGATGATTAATATGTTCATAAATCCACAATAATTCATTCACGGCAGGACCACGGAGGATGAAATATTGGTTGTGAAGAGAAGAAAATGCCTTTTAAACCACTTTTTTTCTCTTTAGTAATAGTCAAAAAAAAAAAAAAAAAAAAAAAAAAAAAAAAAAGAGGGAAAACAAGAGCAAGTGAAAGGCAAATGAACATATATTTTACATTATTGTCTCTCTTGTATAGTTTTCAAATATTATCTCAACAGGTGTCCTAAGATACTTTTGGTTGGTAGACTTCGAAAATACTAAATATCTAGTCATCAAACCTTTCAATATATAAAAGGTGGAACAAGTTTGTTCAATGATAATTAAGGCATGTAGATGGGTTTTTTTATATAGTTCCATCATATGATAGGCACTTTCAGGCAGATAATGTGCAATAATCACCGTTCAGGGTCAGCACTGCATCTTAACAGCACAAGTATGACAAGAATCATCTACTACATTATAAAACTGCAGTATCTCAGAGGGTAATACGTGGTAGTTCTTGGCAAACACTGACTTTTGATGGACACCAGCATGGACAAGGACATCCTTAGTCAATACTGAGCCTTTCCAAAGAGTTTAATGGAAACTGGAGCAGCTGTCAGTCATTTTAAACAGTTCTATTTTTAAATTAAGTCATAGCTTTACTTAAGACTCAAACACAAATATACATACAAAATGATTTTTTTTTTTAATTTTCACTGTATTTGACAGTAAATTAATAAAAATGTGTAGAAAGCCACTGGTGATATTAGCACATAGTGATTAAAGAGGAAAAAGAAGTGTTCTATAAAGCCTCCAAGACCTTTCATACTACATCTCCCATTGATGAATATCTTTCTACCAAAGCTGTGTTTATAGAATTCATTCATTCAGTTATAAAATCCAGGTAACCATCCTGAGATGTGAGAAACAAACAGAGCGTTTCCACTTTCCTAGTATAGCGCTCTTAGCTAATGTCAGTGTTATAAAGACTCACTTCAAAGCAAACAAGGAAAGGTGAAAATAGTCATTGTCATCCAGACTCTCCAAAAAAGCAAAAGCAATTAATTTTAATTAGATTAATTAAAAGTAATTTGAAATTTGAAAATTTGTGATGCAGCTCTGCCACACCAATTCATCGTAACCAGTTACCTGTTTTAACCCTAGTTAATCTCAAGTGATTAACTAGTTGATCAAGTGATTTCAAGTGCTTTGGCAAAGATGCAAAAATTGGGACTAAAATGGCAGAAAGAAAAGTCATTTGGGCATTCTAATTTTCTGGATGGCAAACGGTATCTCAGTATGAGGGCACATAGGGCTATTTTCCTCTCTGGGTCTACAAAACAAGCTGTGGTTCCTTACCTTGGAAGATTCAATAGAGATACTCCTTTTATGCCAGTGTAAGGAAAATCCCATTTACTATCAGAAGACCAGAACCAACACCTCAGAGCTTCTGGATCCAGCTACCGAATCCTTCTGTTTCCTGCAAGTCTGAAAGATTTTTGGAAAGGTCTGGTCCTAAATTTACAAACTAGGGCCTATAAAGAAGAGCTATGAGAAATGTGGTAAGCATTCTGCTGGTACATTTTGTATATACGTGGTTCTGGAAGGCTAAGGAGTGGTTGACAAAACCCATAGAAAGTCTGCTGTTCAACATCTGTGAGGGTGGTGAGACACTGGAACTAGTTGGCCAAAGAAATTATGGAAGCTCCATCCTTGGGCTCAGGCCAGGCTGGTGGGGCTTTGAGCAACATGGTCTGGTGGGAGGTGTCCCTGCCCATGGCAGGGGGGTTGGAACTCAGTGATGTTTAAGGTCCCTTCCAACTCTAACCATGATATGATTCTATGGAGCTTCTGCAGAAATTTTCAAATAATATACTAGTCATCGCTAGTTGAGCTTCAGCAATGTGAGATTCCACTGGAGATTTTTACAAAGTAAAAGCAATCTGCAGTTGTAGGTGTCCTTAGTCTAATAGTGTAAATAAAATAAATAACTATTTTCCTAGTATATGGGCAATGTAATCAGATTGAAATATACTACTATTTGAAACTTTTGTCTCTTTCAAACAACTGATTTCATGAGAATTCAAGGCATACAGGCAGCAGAGAGAGCTTGCACCTGGCAAATTCTTCCTAGCACTGAAAAATAGAAAATAAATTTTCTATTTCCAAATCTGTTTTGATGTTCCTACATAGCATTCACCGCACTGACATATAGCTGCCTGTTAATACATACTGCAGAGATTCAGGGAATAGCTGGTGAAGAGAGGAATAAATTCAATAGTGCCTCAAAGTCATAGAGGGTAACAGATGCACTGGCTCCAGCACTTATCCTGCTGCAGTGGATCAGGGCCAGGGAGACTCCTGCTCTGCCCATGTGTGCTCAACCGTGAGGTTTGGATCAGTCCCCAAAATGTGACTGCTGCTCCTGGCCAGCTGAAGAAAGGAAAATCCAACCCCTGGGCACCAGATGCAGCTAAATGCTGCAACGGGTAGCCCATCTGCAGAGCACAGCGAGCTGGCTGTGCCACTTTTCTCTCTTCGGGAGCAGAGAGCAACCTGGAAACAAGAGTTTACAAAACACAGACCAATGGGATTTGCACCTGTGCCATGCTGATTTATGAGCATCCCACATCTACTGTACATACAGGCAAATGGGGGTTCTGGGTGCACAGGATCACAGAATGGTTAGAGTTGGAAGGGACCTTAAACATCATTGAGTTCCAGCCCCACTGACATGAGCAGGGACACCTCCCACTAGACCAGGTTGCTCAAAGCCCCATCCAGACTGGCCCTGAACCCCTTCAGGGATGGGGCATCCACAGCTTCTCTGGGCAACCTGTTCCAGTGCCTCACCACCCTCACAGTCAATTTCTTCCTAATTGATAATTTAAATTTCCCCTCTTTCAGTTTAAAACCAGATCCCCTTGTTCTGCGCCTCCACTCATTCCCTGGTCAAGAGTCCCTCCCCATCTTTCCTGCAGTCCCTTTAAGGACCGTCAGGGGCTACAAGGTCTCAGCAGAGCCTACGCTTCTCCAGGCTGAACAACCCCAATTCTCTCAGCTTGTCCTCACAGCAGAGGTGCTCCAGCTCTCAGATCATCTTTGTGGCCTCCTCTGGATTGTCTCCAACAGGTCCGTGTCCCTCTTGTGTTGGTGTCCCTCTTGTGTTGGGGGCCCCAGAGGTGGAGGCAGGGGGGGTGTCACCAGAGCAGAATAGAAAATCCTTTTTGAAGGACCCTGCACATGAGGTTTGTGTGATACATACAGGGGTGAATCCCCTGCTTAAGTTTCTCAGAAAATCTTCGAGGGAAAAGAAATAGCAAGTCTTAAATTTAAAAAAAAAAAAAAAAAAAAAAAAAAAGAATAGCCATAAATCTCATTCAAAGTCATTTTCTACCTCTTTTATAGTCCTGTTTCATTTAGTTAGATGGTGTCTGTGAGCCTCCTGCAAAGAAAAGTCCTTTCAGCAATGTGCAAATTGAAATTCATACTTTTCTATTACTAAGTTTCGTATTTTGTGAGCTGTGGAGAATTTGTTATCGAGAGAGAGAATTTTAAGTCTAATTACCTCCACCAAGAGGAAAATGGGCCCCTAGAGGTATAAACCAAAGCAAACAGCAAATACATTTATTATAACATAACATGCAATAATATCACCAATACAATGAGATTCAGTGTTGTGATGACATAATGTATTTTCAAACAGATGCCCGAATGACTAGAAAAGGCAATACTTATCAAACTACACAGCAGCTTTTAAAACATATTTACTGATAGGGACAAACTGTCTGTGTATAAAATAAGAAGCTTGTAGTCTGCTGCTTCTTACATATTTTATTTATAGATTCACCAATTTGCCAGTTAAACACACAATCTGTCTTAGAAATGTAGGCAGTTTAATAAAACTGCTGTTCTCTCATAGCTCATTTTGCTAGCTAAAGTTCCTTGAATTGCACAAAGGTCCCTTCAGCTCACAAAATTAGACACCTCATGATTTATTATGACAATGACTACACATTGCTTACCTAAAATGGACAGAGAAAATAATTGTTATTCGTTTTTATGATTTTTTCCTCCTCTCTCTTTAAGTGCTATGGCCTAATGCGTTTTAAAAACAGGTTATTTTAGTAATGGAAAGACTTATGATCTACTGTCCAAGGACTGATACGGAAACATGCTTAATGCTCACAAGTTCCTCAGAGACCAAAGGGAATTAAGGGTATCTGTCAGTCCTAGATCTGGGTCCTGAGTCTGATGTAATTATCCTCTCCGATGGTTTTTAAAAGACTGTATGAGACTGCACCAAAAAATACGATCTTTTTAATCAATGTTTCTCAAGTTTTAATGCAGTTGTTCATACTCTCCCTTCTGTACTGATAAGGAAGGAAATGAAGACACTATTTAACAGAGGCAACACTTACTGTACCTCCAGCAGTCATTGAGGTCCCACAGCTACTGCAGCGGATTAAATTAAATCAAAGGAAAAGATCGACGCTGAAATTGTAAAACAAATTCATTCTGCTGCCAGAAGCAGAGAGAGAACGATGCTTACCAGAAGTAGGTTTCTAGTTTTTGCTACCACCCTCAAAACTTTATAGCCTAATCCTAGACATGGTTATTTTTTCCTCAAAATTCCCAGCAACTGCATTGCTCTACAAAAGAGTTGTCTGTATCAAATTCCAGGAAAGATTGTACCTGTAAAATCATGCATTTGATTGTATATCTTTTTTTCTACAAATGTCTACAGAATTGATTCAAAATCAGTACTTGAAACAGAAAGCCAAAATAACATATGGGGGTCTGAGCTGGGTCTCAGAGACCTAAGGCCAGCCCAGAATAAAAATCATGTACCGCATGGAATGGCTACAGAGAAACACCATTCACTTAAATTTTCTGGATGTGATTTATTATTACTTTGAAGGCTGTATTCAGATCGGCAAAGTCATCCTTTGTAGAAAATTATGTATTGGGGTATTCATCAGAATATGTTACACAACAGTCTGGGCCTGGGATTCCTAAAAGAACCCTAAAAATTGTTAAAGAATGTCAGTATCTGAGAATACAAAGGTTTCAAATTTAGTTTGATATTTGGGGCATTCACATAGTGCATTTACTTTTACTATTATGCCTTACAAACACCCAATTTTCAGTCATACTGTTAATAGTGGGAACTGCAGCAATGGAGATGATGCAAGAATCTAATTTTATCAGTAGGTCTGCCTAAGACTGTGTGAGTCAAGAAAAGTAGGTATAAATCTGGTTTTATAAAAATATATAAATGATGTGATACATAAAAATAAAGTATAGATCTGGGACAATATTCTTCCTCGGATAAAAGTGAGCTTGGGATACTGAAAATATTTGAATTACAACTACTAAAAATGTGGCAGTGGGAGAGGAGAGGGGAGGGGAGCTCAAGAAAATGTAAAGAAAATAAGAAAATCTTTTAACACCAAAATATGTTTTTAAAAAAATTACCAACTGAGTCAATTAATACTACCCATGCCATTCCTATTAATTGAAAAATGCTTATCACCAGATTATATTGCTTGTTTGTACCATCCTTACTTCATTAGTGCTAATTGGAAATAATTACAACTGATACATGTAATATTTAATTAAAAGATATATCTGCTGCTATTGTCATGATTCTGGACTGCGGAGTGAAGCATTGTCAGGACTTACACTGCTATCTCTGGACCTTCTGTAAGACTTAACAACACTCTCTGTCTTTTCTCATTACAAGCCGGAGTCTTACCAATCAGGAAGAAATCTAAATCTTAGCCTTTCCCTTCCCCTCAAGAAATCAATACTCTGAGAGAAGAACTAATGGGTTTTCACCCTGCTTCCTGGGGAACTGAGGTGCTCAGGTGTTCCTCTCTCCATCCAGCAATCTCCTCTTCCTCTGCCATTTAAAGTTTGACACAGTTCAGCCAAATTTGACAGAATAGAAGACGTCATTGCCTTTCTCCAGGTTTCATTAAACTTCATGTTTGGTTAGCAGAAAGGGATGTATATTGGTGCACTCCCTCCTGAGAGCTCTTCCACTGGGATGAGTCGACATGCACCCCCTGAGCACAGCTCATGTCTGTTGGGAACGATCCCATGCAGAAGGCTCTCACCCACACTGCCATGGCAAAATTGATTACCAGTTTTACTTCGCCAAACTCTCCACAGTCAAGATACTGTCCTTGAGCTGCAAGGCTGAGATGGGCACCCTGGCAGCTAATGCCTGCAGACCTTTGAATCAGAAAACTTTCAAGATTCCTAACAACCTCACCCAAAACCACAGGGAGGGTAAGAAAAACGGTGGTTCAAAAGTCACGCTTTACTATTTTACAGCTCTCTTTTCCCCTCAGTGCTATGAAGTACTGACAGAAACAGTGAAAAATAGGTTCTGCTCCATTAACTCCCCAATCACTGTTGTACTTCTCTTGCTATCAGCAATGTCTGCTGTAAGTGGTGGTAGAGCTGCCAAGGGTAAGGACAGCAGTAGGATAAAAATGCTTCCCAGCAACCATCAGCACAGGAGGCCTTTGCTGCACAGCCCTGGCATGGGGAAGTCCCCAGCAATTTGCAGCTGTACATCTGTCTGCATAGAAGGGCAACAGGAACCCAAAGGAGAAAAGCTACCTGAGTTCAAAAGCTGAATAAATTACATTGTGCTCAATTAAAAGGCTCACTGTAGGCAAGGAACTGCTGTTTAAGAATCACAGAATGGATCTGGTTAGAAAGGACCGTAAAGATCACCTGGTTCCAACCCCCTGCCATGGGTAGAGACACCTCCCACTAGACCAGGTTGCTCGAAGCCCCATCCAGCCTGGTCTTGAACACCTCCAGGGATGGGGCATCCACAGCTTCTCTGGGCAACCTGTTCCAGTGCCTCACCACCCTCACAGGAAAGAATTTCTTCCTAATAGCTGATCTAAATCTCCCTTCTTTCAGTTTAAAATTTTTAACCATTGTCCTGTCACTCCACCCCCTGATCAAGAGTCCCTCCCCATCTTTCCTGTAGTCCCTTTAGGCACTAGCAGGGGCTATAAGGTCTGCCCAGAGCTTTCTCTTCTCCAGGCTAAATAACCCCAACTTTCTCAACCTGTCTTCAGAGCAGAGGTGCTCCAGCCCTCAGATCATCTTTGTGTCCTTCCTCCGGACTGACTCCAACAGGTCTTGTGTTGGGGGCCCCAGACCTTGATGCAGATCTCACACGAGCAGAGAAGAGAAGCAGAATCCCCTCCCTCATCCTACTGACCACACTTCTTTTGATGTAGCAAAAGTTTTCTTTGCTAATGTCCTGCTAGTTTTATTGTTTTATAATACAATCTAATGATTACCACATCCGTAATTCCCCCTGTAATCACTAACATTATTTATACCGGGTATGTTTCGAAAGCTGCGCTTGGAGCCAGAATCTTTTTGTTGTATTATTGCCCCAACTACTTCATATGAAATTACTTCTTTCTTTCAAACCCATAGAGTCATACCATATAGCCTGGTCACAAGGAACTACCAGGCTTCAGCATCCGTCTTAGCCTCAAAATGAATAGTCTGAATTATTGACTGCAGCATGCCTAAACTCAGCCCTTTACAGGCTGGTGAGGGTAAACTGCCTTTTATAATCTCATAAACTGGGAGGCTGAAATTATCACAGCAGTTGTCAAGAGTTTTATATAGATTAAATCTCACCTATGATAGACTGGTAGCAAAACTGAGTGTTTGTTTATGAGGAAAGAGCAACCATAAAGAGAGAATTATCTTCCAGCAGTCTCCCCAAACCTTGTTTGAGATCTCTTCCTGACAGTCCTACAAGAACAGAAAAACAGAAAGGCACCAAAACTGAACAGTTTCTTCCTTACTTTTTCCTTCCTTATCAGATACCGTGCTCCAGAGAGCAGAATCTTCTGCAGATTAAAATGTCTTCAACTGGGATTGGGAATAGTTTTCAGTAAAAGAAATGGACATTCATTACCGGTATACTCCTGATGATGAACCTTTTCACTCTGGCTAAAGGGAGAGACAGTGCTTTGGAAGTTTTCTTAAGATGAAAAGTGTTTAAATAAATAACTCATAAGAAAATAGAGTTTATGGCAGAGAATATCATTTGGACCACAGAACACATAAAAATTATGTTGCTGGGGGGAAAAAACAGGGAATAATTTTGTGGTCTGTGTGGTAGTCAACCCCACAAACCATGCTGAAAGACTTGTCGGCCAACCTTTTACTTTGATTCAGCTCACTTCATGTGTTCAATTACCATTACTTATTCATATAATTACTTGGGTAAGAATTAGGAATTAGCCTTCTATCACTATCTGAATAAATACATTGGAAATCAGGACAAGTCTGGCATCAAGCTGAAGACAAGGGAACACTCTCCATCTTGAATTCTCCATCATGCAATTAAGGCAAGACACCGACAATCCATGAAATCCCTTCCCCAAACTCACAGGATACTTTTTTCAATGGAAAGTTATTCTTAAGTATTTTTTGCTGTCGGACTGGGAAAATGTCAAGTAGTCCAGATCCATATCCATCAGAAATTATTTAATGGCAGATATTCCCAGCGGGTGCCAAAAATACCTTTTCCAGAAATAATGAAAGAAAACTAACAAAAGCAAAGCTTTAAAGATGAGAAAAACAGGCCTCCAAAACTCCATTCTCAATATATTCACTCTATAAAACAACTTCTTGAAGTCAAAGAAACAGTGACGTTTTTGACAGAATTGACACCACCTACCTGTAAAATCATGAAAAAAAAAAATAAAAATAGTCACTTCCCCCGGTAAATTCACCTTTGGATTACTTTTCCTTCATGTTAACTTTCAAATAAGACTTACTCCTGCATCTAGCTGAAACCTTTACTCTGACATTGCCTTGAGATTCTCTGGCTGCTAGTAATAATAAGGACAAGTGAGAAATTATTAAAAGAGATTTATTGAAAGTGACTGAATGCTCCAGGGTACCATAGTAGGAGGTTCGATCCTCAGAACAATTTTATACAGCTTATTGAGGCTGTTTAGACTTTCAACTTAAAAATTTTAAAGTTTCTCCTGATTCAGAGCTACTTTGACACAGCTTCAAAGCGGATCCATCTCAAAGCCGTGTTGAAGGAAAAATGGAAGTATTTTACAATGACAGCTCTAATATCTGAACTGAACCTAAAACTTGTCAAATAAATTAATAGTGATCTAGCAATTCTGATAGTGAAGCTTCTAATGTACAAATGGCCTTGGGTTTTTAGCCTACTTACTTTAGAACAATGTATTTTCAGATGAATTTAGAAAATGCTCACTTGTGCTACCAGTTGGTGTGGCACTTGACCATAACTGAATCCACTCATTAACTTTTAAATACAACATTACACACTAAATCCATTTAAAAATAGGAACAACCAATGAATTTAATTTTCCCCAAAGACAATGATTTGGTGACTAAATAGTATCTGTATTCACCAAGACGTGCTTTTTTTTGTTGTTGTTTTTTTAAATGTTTGCCTTAAATTTCCTTCTGCAAGCTCTAGAACTACACTGAAAGCAAGATAAACTGCTAAAAATGGTACAAGATACTGCAAGAGTATGAGATTTATTAAGAGAACTGTATGATTGACATGGAGAGAAAATTCACCTGTTCCTGGGGCTTGCCTGGTGCTCCTGAATCTCATGGGAATTTCATCTGCTCCAGTTGTTCCAGCAACTTTCTAGCTCTGAGGAGAGAGGTGGAAAGTGATTGAGAGGAAAATGGGCACCACATAGGGAATTTTTTTCTTCCAGAAGTAAGGAAGAGAAGGTGACTTCTAACGCTTGTTTTTAACACTACTTTGATAATATAAAAGTGTAATGGTTCATAAAATAGTACAAATTAGATAGATTTGACTGAATTTCTTAGGAAGAAAATGACAGCAGACAAGAGAGGTTTAACATTTCCTAATTTTTTAGATTTGTTTTTAGAACAGTTGAAATATTGTGCTCACATTGCAATGTTTCATTTCAAGGAGTATCGTGGTTCTGAGCACGGCCCGGCTAGCTCAGTCGGTAGAGCATGAGACTCTTAATCTCAGGGTTGTGGGGTAAAATGAACCAATTTTAGTATATGTGCTCGCTTCGGCAGCACATATACTAAAATTGGTTCATTTTACCCCAAACCAGGACAAGCAGTGATGTGCTTAGAGGGGAAATAAAATAATTTTAGAACAAAACTACCCAGATATCCCTTTCAATAATGATAAGCTGGCATTCTTTTCCCCCCACAGAACAATATTTCAGCTCAATGAACATACCATTCTTGAGGTTTGTCAGTTGACCAGCAAAGTATTTTCTTCCCCAACAATAAAACAGGTTCTGATCCATCTCAAACAAGCTGCATGTAATAAAAGATTGGGTTTATGTTGACTTGATTCTACTTAGTCTTTTTCTATTTTCAAAAGGAATTTCCTTTTGTTACTTCTCACAAAAGTAAAATTTTAAACTAAGTTTGCTTTCAACTTTTTATTGTTTTCTCTAAGTTCTGTTTTGTAAAAGCATGTGTTTCAATCTAGCTAATTTGGGCACATATCTGGTTTTCCTGGAGCTTCATTCAGTCTCAGCAATACACAATTCTTCTTTGAGCTCAGCATTCCTTTTTCTTCTCAAGAGTTTTCTTCCTCACCCCATTTAAAAATTGCTTACCTACCAAAGGATATAAGGAAAAGCTAGCATATACCTCTTTCCAATTTCCATAGGATCATGCAGAGTTTAGGCAACAAAAAAATGTGATCTCTGTGCATTAAAACGAAAATGCAAAAAAATCAAATGCCACAAACTGAGTGTGACTGTCACCGGGAAGACTGTAGAGGTGAAGATATTGTCTTGCTAAACTCCAGGAAAGATTTTTTTTTTTTTTGAACACTGGATCTGGCAGCAAGCAGTTTCACCCATCACTGTAGCAAAGTAAATTTTGTTTTGCAAACTCACTCAACTTCAGCAAATGAGGATCTAAACAAGTTTCTTTTTCTCCTCAAAGTGTTTCTGGGTTACTACTCTGAATTGATTTCTGTTACAAAAAAACCACTCCTGTCTCACTTTTCTGCACATGAATAGTACTCTGTTCTACAGCTTCAATCATGTTGAACAAAATACATTGATTCCTCCCTTTTCTGTGTGGACCACTAATCAATAAAATCTAAATAAAGTAAAATCAGACCTCTTAATCTCTGTCTTTTCATGAAAAGAGCACTGTAGAAAGAATACAGTTATAGTAAGTGTAAATTCAAGTAAAATTATGTATGATTTCTTTGTACACATGAAAAAAAAAAAAGAAAAAAAAAAAAAACCAGAATCTTGACTTTCTGTCAAAGTTAAATCTTGAGAAATGTGCATGTAATTTTTAGGGAAGGGGGAGGAGCAGCTACTACCTTGTTCTTTTTTCCTCTTCCTGCTTTCTCCTCTTTTCCCACAAATCCCCCAAGGGACACCTTTGACAAGGCTGCTATTATGGGATACCATGTGGATGCAGGTCCTATTCCCAGGATGACAAGATCCAAGGTACTGGGCAAAGTTGGAAGATCCCACTGATGGTTTGCAGTTGCAACAAGATTCACCACTAGCACTGGGTTATTGTGATTCAGGGGCTGCTGCCTTGGGATAAATTTAGATTAGACATTAGGAAAAATTTCTTTACTATGAGGGTGGTGGAACACTGGAACAGGTTGCCCAGGGAGGTGGTCGAGGCCCCTTCCCTGTAGATATTCAAGGTGAGGCTTGATGAGGCCCTGGGCAACCTGGTTTAGTCAGGGGTGTCCCTGCAGGTGCAGGGAGGTCAGACTAGATGACCTTTGGAGGTCCCTTCTGGTCTGGATGATTCTATGATTCTAAATGCCCATTTGTGTATTTGAGGAGCATCACAGAAAAGTGTATCTGTACAAGGTTACATCAGGTTAGAAATTTGCCTCCAGTCTAAGTAAGCCTGTACATTATATATCAGATTTTATTCTACAAGATATCATTTTTTTTCCATCAAGGACAAACACCAACAGAAGCTGGCTTTATTTGCTTCCTAGTTACCTCGGAGACTCTGTGCAGCCCAAATGCACTCCCAGCAGCACTTGTAGTGAGAGAAATACACCTGCCATGAAGGAAGTCTGAGTTTCTGGGTAGACCCACACCACTCCTTCAGACAAAACAAACTTGGCTTATTGTAGGGCTGCAACATGGCCAGCACTCCACAACAGCATCCAGTTCCCCTCCACAAGTATCACAAAAAAAAAGTGTTCTAAGTATGAACTCCACCCAAAAATGCCAAGTGAATTTGCAGTCTCCTAAGACAATGGTAAATGCTGGTTATGATATTCAAGAGAGAGTCTTCATCCCCAAATCCTGCTCAATCAAGCTGCACCTCAACAACTTCTCTAAATGACCGGTGTTGCATGATGCAAACAATGGTGAGAATCAAGAGCCAGTGCTGCATGTAGAAAATAGACTATCACTACCTTAGCTACTAGTAGCTGGATGGAGCATGTGTCATTTTTGACTCAGTTATGTGATGTGTGCTGTAATTTCTTGCCCTTTAGCAACTTTCAGGAGTTTGTTCTTCAGGGTCTTTGCATTGGGACATTTAAACGTTAACCTTGAAAGCCAATGAGCAGATTGGCGTAATCCTTGCATTTTGTTCAGCTATAGAAGGACCACTTATGTTTGGAAAGCTGGGAACCGCTTTAGGAGAGTTTGATTTGCAAAATACAGAGCAGGTTCAATATTGCTTTGGCTACCCAGTTTCAACATCTTGCAAATGCATCAGCAGTGATGGAATTTTGCAATCAACTTTTACTGCACTAGTTTGTATTTGAACAGTTACAAACCCAGGGTTCTCTCTGGTTGAAGTTAAACTTTTTCATTTGGCATGGTTTTGGCCACACTGGCCAATGATGGACAACAGACAATTAGCAAAGCCTTAGCTAAGAGGTAAAATCACTGAAAAGAAAGTTGTTTCTGTGGTTCTGTTCTACCTCAAACCAGGACATCATCAGTTTATGGCAGAGAAGGATGAACTGTGTTGTGAAACAACAAGGGAAGAGGTAGCATGGATCTGCCCAAGTGAGTATGTTTTCTTCATGCAGTTTGAAAGGAAAGTATTTATATTTCTTTTGAAAAGGGAAATGTTTAATACACCTCTTTGGGCCCAGATGTGCCAATAATGATAGCTGATAATGTTATTTGTAACACTGTGGCCTCAGCTACAGCTGGATAGAAGCAGACAGAATCAGATTTTCCTGCTGTGACTAGGAAGAAGAGAGTGTTTACAGCAGGGACAGAGACCTGATAGAATAAATAAATAAATTCATGTGGTCTGTCAGGTTAAATATGTTCAAAAGCATTTATCACTAGAATTTACCAAATTGCTCACGTGTGGTTGCAAAGGCTACAGTCATTGCAGCTGCAGGTCAGGCATCAAATGGGGTTATCCCTTCCCTTTGACAGGAGATGTGCACCATATTCCTCCCTCATCTGCAGCAGGAGAGCTTAAATGTAATAACACGGTGCACTGTAAGGAGAAATGTGGAAGCCAGAAAAACTAACCTTTGTAGGAACAAAAAGAATGTCACAACTGGGAAGAAAAGTCCAGAGAATCTGCAAAGCAATGAGAATTATATATTCAGAAAGCAAAGCACATCTGTCTTTCCTGACATCATTCGTCCCACAGTGACAGTGAGGAATGACCACGCAAAGGGTATGATTCCAAAGGAAAACACACCTCCAGTCCCATCATTGCTGGGCAAGGAAGGTAGAAGCAGGGGGACAACACGTCATTGGGGATGCAAAGAACAATGCAAGAAAAATTCTTAATCATAGACAAGTTCATATCAATGGCTTAGCTGGGCATACTTTTCGTATAGCAAAGAAACTCAGGTGTCCTTCTTTCTTTCTTGTTAGTTTTCTCACGTGGAATTTGACTCCTGACCAGTTTACAACATTGAACACGAAGGTAAAACACATAAGGACGTTGGAAATGCCCCAACACTGCAAATATTTCTGCTACAGGAATGCTCTTGCATTTATTAGTGAACATTCCCCTATAAGCACATCAAAAAATTTCATGTTCCCACCCATTTACAAATTAGAAAAAAATAAATGCTAACTAAAATCCAAATTATGCCTTTTAAATGCATGTTAGCCTTTTGTTGGAGTAGTTGATTCTAAATTAGGTAAATTATTAATTGGTATGCCTGCATCAGTACTGGAAATGGTAAAATGTTAAATGGTGGCTTCCCAATGTGCTTCACACATACAATAATTAACAAGGGTAAAATTTTAATCAACTTACACTAGAGAAATATTAATTAATCCATTTGGAAATTTATGTCAGAAAGCCCTTTTACTTCCAAAAGAGCGGGAGAGGAAAATCTTTGCAATTATAGTCTGCACGCTTGCTAGCGGGAAGCGTGTCTGTTATGTGGATTTTGTTCCAGGACTGCACTAGATTTAATGCAACTACAAATCAGTTCCCGGGTTTTGACATCCAATATAAATTTTGTTATATCAAGACTTTGGGGACTTTGCAGCAAGCTATTGTAAGAAGCTTTTAGGATTATTTGGACATTTTGAAATTTGTTCTTACCTTCCGACTGCATTTGAGTCAAATAGGCCAAGGGAGATGGATTGCAGAAAGCTCCTGGTGTTTGTTGGGTTCATGTGGACGTTTCCCTGGCAGAGCAAATTCTCCAGCACTTGTCACTCAATTCCCCATAGCTCTGAGCCGCAAAAATGCTGAAGCTCACCGGAGGAAAATCAGTAAGTAATGCCACAGCCACCAATTCTCTTCTATGTAAATTTTTTCACACATGGGATACTTCTCTTACAAGCAGGAATTGAATGGTTTTCTCCAGATGGCTTGGAGCTCAGGTGGATCTGGACCTCACAGTTGCCTCTCTGCTAGAAAAACCAGTAATCCAATAAATTCTAATCTGTCTCTAGGCACTCAATTTTCTTAAATTTCCTGAGTCATACTAGAGGATTTGGTTTATTGAATTTTAGTGTTAGAAAAATTTAATTACTTGATGTTGAATACATATAAAGGTCCTTTCACTTTTAACAAAAACCCCAGCCATACCCATAACTCATTCCTTTGGAGCTGGCCTTTCTTTAGACCTTCATGACATACTACAGACACGCACGTGCAATCTTGGAACTGGAGGTGCTCCTAACCTTTAGCTTTACTTAGTTTAACATGCTGATTCACTTTCAAACATAATGTCCAAAAGAATAAGAGTTCAGTGCATGCCTGAATCACATTTTGGAGAGCACAACTGTTGTCCTCCATGGTACAATACTAACTTTCTTTTTCCAATAAGGCCTTTTGAGATAACATATTAAAATGGATTTTAATGAGACTAACGAAAGCTCTTTGGGCTGTATTTTACCTCAGTCTGAAACAAAATTACTCTCCAATAATTTACTGAAGTGACCCTCCACAAACAATATTACCTGAGATAACTGTGGTTCATTATCTTTATAATAACATCATATAAAATTCCATGCTGCTTAAAATTCATTTGAACATCATGCCCTGTGTTAACAATAGGATATGAAACCAATGTTTTGGGACTCTCGGCAGCAAAATGACTTATTTATAAAGCACCTTTTATCTCTTAACGGACACCAAATTGCTCTAGATCACATGCAATTAAAGCACAAGAAATGAAGGACGGGTTTTAAGAGCCAGCGTCCCTCTCTAGGTATGCCACCTGAACACCCTTGTAGTTGGAAAAAAAGCCCTATTTATGAAAGGTCACTACTCAACTAACTGTACAAGCACAACAGTATACAACCCATAATCATCACAAATGGCACAACACTGGCCTAGACTTGCATTTTTCTTAGAAATTCTACATGGAAGGTCTTGTCTTTGATCAAATATCCAACAATTTTGATGAAGGCAAAGCCATTTTCTACAGAAATAAATACAGGTGAGGACCCTGGAAACACTGTGGCTCTACCAAGCTATAACTACTGGTAGAAGGAGCTTCAGGAGAGTGAAGATATCTATATTTCCTTTGGAAATTTTTATACCTTATCTAGACATGCATGTTATCATTTATACTGCCAGAACAGCACAGTTAGCGATCTTAAAATGAAGGAAAAAAGCCCACCCAGAACTTGAAGCAGTTTTCAGCTGTATTTGAAAAAACGTGCAGACAACGAAGTTTTTCTTTCACCTGGTGAGGGATTATATTTAAAGTATTTGATCCAGCAGAAGAATGCAAGAATGCAACTGCTGAAAAATACAGCAGCCTTCTAGGCTTGTTATACAAGCAAAGTTGTTTTCTTCAGTGATTTTGAGAGCTAACTTTCCCAACAAATGCTGGTGACAAACAAGCTCAGTACTTTGACATCTGCGGCATGAGCTGAGTTTGCTAAACCAATTCCCCTTCTGTTTCCTCCAAACTGTCTTCATATTTGAACAAACAGGGAAAATAATCTCTTCTCTGACTGTGTCAAGGCTTTTGTGAAGAGTATTGTAACTGACAGGAGATGCAGTTTGTGAGTTAGAGAGGGAAAACTAGAACTGATGAATCAACACATGGGATTTGGTTAGTGAATGCCCCTATGTAAATCTGTTTGTACATATAGCACGCGATGCCAACACAGATCAATTTACAGCTTTGCCATCTTTAGCTCCACACCTTCCCCCTTTGCTACATATGAAAAATAAAGAAATCAGGAGCAACACTGCTTATCTACAGCAGCTTTGGAGGGGACAGGGGGTCTGAGAGGTGGAGACACAATGGGTAGGTCATGGGTAAGGAAGTCTCACTGCGGAAATGACAGGTTTGGGTTTTGGTGGATTTTAGCTGCCTGCCCTTAATTTCCTTACTTGTTTGGTTTTTTGTTGATGGGGTTTGGGGTGGGGGTTTTTTGCCACTTTTCAGCTTTAAAACTGTTTTCACCAAATCTGTTTGTTATTTCCCTGTTTAATCATTTTAAGATTCCTTCTCCCCTTCAATGTTCATCACAAGACTGCAGCAGTGTGCGTTACACTAGTTTTCTTATATGTCGTTATAAGATTCTCCACTCTGTCCCTGTGCTTTCTTTTCCAGTCTTGTCTTTGAATTTGAGATGCATTGCTATTATTTTCCCTTGGATAATCTGTTAGGACTTTGACTCATCGTTTTTGTCAATCAGAAAGGATTGTGAAGGATTTCCTCTACAGCTGAGGCAGTATCTGGAGCCAGCTGGGTTGTGTGCAACTGCCTGTCTCCTGTGCACATGACAGTGAATCCCCTTAACTTGATTTTCAATTACTGAAAAAATTGTTTAAATACCAAACTGTGCTGGAGAGACATGAAGCCTGAGATTGTATAAAAAGGTATGCTATTTTCTCCCTTTGGAATTGCATCTATTTCTCAAAGATGCTATTTAAGATAATACTTGCTTTTCAATAACGTCAAGCCGCCCCAGGATACGCTGTGTCCTACGTTTTTCAATCTGTGAGGCAGGCAGTGCTTTTAGGGATGCTGTGTTTACTCACATGGAGAATCTACTCTTCAAGGGAAGTAATGGTTTCTAATAGGTTTGGGCCTAGAGTCCTTTGGACATTGGACATACTAGCAAGGAGGAATGTTAAGAAAACAATTAAGAAACATATTAAGCACACTGCAAAACATAAGAGTACTTTGAAGTGTCTGAAAGGGGATAGGCATCACACAAAAACTATCACAGCAATTTCAGAAGCAGACAGCAGTGACTGAGTCCCCTCAACACTCCCTGCTTGGTGCGGTGCCTTTTTATCAGGTTGACAAAAGCAAGCAGCATTGCTGGCTTTACCTTGGGAAGTTTGTGCCACAACATAAATATTCTCTTAATGTAGTGTTTTTTAAACCAAGTGTAGATTAGCACTGGGCTTCCAGTCCAGGGTAGATCAATACAGCCCTGCTAGTCTATGTCAAAGGCAGTGGTGGAAACTTGAAAAGGTCTCAATAATATAGTTTGTTCTGAAAGACAAAGTTAGCCCTCAAAGGCAAAGTCTTCCAGGAAATTTCTTAAGATGTGATTAAAGAAGGCAATGAAAAACTTACTTGATTAATTATTCCACTAATATAGTTGACTTCCAGTTAAATCAGCTGCACACATTTTCTAACTAGAAAAAATAACTTGAAAATTTATTATCAAATTCTGCTTTTCTGCTCAGGAGCCGGTTATGCTTGATCTACACCTGAAATATTAAAATATATATTTAAAATAAAAGAATCTAAATATCTGGCAATTGTCTGCAATACTCATGGCTTTTTTTACACTATATATGGAATTGAGCAGCAAGAGCAATATGCATTTAGAATCCAAATTAGTTCTTTGAAAAGAAATGGGGCTTGGACCAAACAAATTTACCAGTGTTTTCATTCAAATGGCATTCAGATTTTAACATGAAAAATATTTTCTTTGCAGGCTGAGATACAATATAAAACAAGAGCAGAGACTTTGAGCATCTTATCCTAAACCCTCTTGTGCCTCTGGTTGTGCTGTGCAACCTGTCCAGTTGTGCTATGATGGGACAACCTGGAGAACAGCTACAAGTCTAAAGAAAACCATTTGCCTTCCATCAAGGTTTCTACTGACATTAGTGCTGCATGTCTTACCTTCCATTTAGCATTTCTGTTGCAAATAGTCATTGTTCACCATTTCTGGTTTATTCCTTTCAAACCCTCCTACAATCACTTGCTATTCCCCTACTTATCTTTTAGCTCTTACTGTCCCCTTACATTACTTTCCATTATTTTTCTATCCAATAAACAAAAATATATTGCTAATCAAGTATGTCAATAATGCTAAAGCTTTCAATTTCATTTGATTTTTATATATTTTGTAGTCCCAAATCCCCTTCGTTGAATAACAGAACTGCCTTCTAGGTGTGCATCCCACCACAGCTGCCCACACTTCGTCTGCACCAGCTTCTCAACCAGAGCCTCTAACACAGATCATTATCCCCTGTTCAAACATTCTACAAGCATTTGAAGGAGCGGTTATCTCATATCGATGAAAAAATCTGCACTTGCACCTAAGAATGTCAATTATTCAATATTTCAGTATTCAGTCTTAAGCTCTGCCAAAACCGCTACTTACAGAATAGAAGTGACAGAACTTGGCTTTTTCCCAGCTCTACAAGAGGCAAACACTAAAGACCACTTTTTGTTAACGCAGTTTTGAGACTTTTGAGCATAATTAAAAAGCCCATATGATCAAAAGTATTTTGGAAATTTTAAAGGAACATGTCCTAATCACACTTAAGCATTGTGATAAGGATAATAAAAGCTAAACAACATAAAAATAAAAGTCTGCAAAAAAAATACAGCCCTCTTTCATATATATATGTATGTATTTATTTTAATTCTAGTTTTACCTATAGTATCACTTTTGCTTCTCAAATATTGTATTGCCTTGGCGTGGAAGACCTTTAACATAGGTTGTTTGAAATCAGGTGGTTGACATTGTCCCAAGGTAGGGATTTAATCTAATTTATGTGTCATATATGTATGTTTTTATATATACATATTTATATATATATTTATATATATATTATTGGAATAGACAAGGAGAGTTTATGTGCTCTGTTAACACATCTCAGGAACAAGGAGTCTCAAGTTTATAAGCCATTCAGCTCCTGCCTGCAAAAGCATAGCTGATTTGCCCTGAATCTGGGAGAAGCTCACTGAGAAACTGCAAATGAAACCAGCACTTCTGAAAGTGCTATTAAGTGCCTCTTAGCCCCTCTCTTCTGGCCTTTCTTTGAAAAAAAAAAAAAAAAAA
>VXBW01000282.1:2622826-2637686 GCA_013400375.1 Thinocorus orbignyianus | reverse complement strand
TTGGAAATTTTAAAGGAACATGTCCTAATCACACTTAAGCATTGTGATAAGGATAATAAAAGCTAAACAACATAAAAATAAAAGTCTGCAAAAAAAATACAGCCCTCTTTCATATATATATGTATGTATTTATTTTAATTCTAGTTTTACCTATAGTATCACTTTTGCTTCTCAAATATTGTATTGCCTTGGCGTGGAAGACCTTTAACATAGGTTGTTTGAAATCAGGTGGTTGACATTGTCCCAAGGTAGGGATTTAATCTAATTTAGGTGTCATATATGTATGTTTTNAGGGCAATATTCCTCTTTTCCAGCTCCATGGGGCTCTGTTAATGAGAAATCACCTTTTCAAGGTGTAACAAAAATCCTGTAGATCGATAAGAATATTGAGATGAACATCTGACAATCAAATTTAATGGTGTCTTTAGTGTGAACAAACCACGGTGTCTTATTGGGGAAGACAAATGATTGACACTATGATTTACAGATTGGCCGGAAACATCAGAGAAAATTCAATTTTCAGTTAAGCCGTTTTTCACCACCAGCAGCTATCACTGAGTTGCTCTGAGCTATGGGAGGGAGAATCCTCGCTCCAGCTTTCACCCATCATGTAGAAGTTGCTCCTTTTCTCCTGTCCCCTCTTCTGCAATATCAGAGCTGTGTACCAGCTCCATTTCTGCTATGGTCCCAAAAATCATGCAATGTTTATAAAGGCCAACCCTATTACATCTCCTCTTCAGGGCCATAATCACACATTTGTACTCTGAGCACACTTACAAGACTGAACAAGGTTATTGAAAGAAATCTGAATGCCACATTAACTTAATTTCATTGTCCCGCCTCTTTGGAAAAATCAGGTACTTTCTTTATTATATCTTTCAAGCATTTGGTGTTAGGAGCTTAATTACAGGTTTTTAAACCTAAATTCACAAAATGTTGCATTTTCAATGTATTGTAAAAAGATAGATTTACAGTCCCAGAAATTAGGAAGTTACTTAGGATGACAAAAATTGCAGGAGAAATGTCAAATTAATAATAATACCTAGCACATACTATTGAAGAAGGAGAACCTATGAGAATATGAAATTAAGTGACCAATTCTAGGTGGCAGAAATGTTGCCTTTGTGCAAACAGGTAAATGAATATATACCTACACCCATATTGAGGCAAGAAAAGCAAGTTCCAGGTTGGTTTATAGGTTTGTCTAGATTTGATGCATCTTTGAGTGTAAGATGAAGACTGTGCCTAAAACACCCAACAGACAACAATATATCATTTTTATCAGAGCCATGGTTGTATTAATCTCCTTCTGTTCTCCTTTTAAAAGTTTAGTTCCTTAACTCTTACTGGAGTTTTGTCACAGAAAAACTTGTCCTGTTTTGTTGTTTGGGTTTTTTTAGGTAGGAAAGTTGAGAGAAGGGCTGCTTTTTGATGTTATCAGTATCTAGTTGAGATAATAAAACTGGCAAAACCACATCAAACTCCAGTCTCCATGTGAAGCTGGCTGTGCCACGACTGCTCTTCACCTTCCCCGTAAGGTGTATGGAAAAATAAAAACAACAAAAAAAACCCTAAATGTTGTTTAGGTAATGGTGCAAACTGCACATCATCAGTCTGAGAAGCCACAAGAGGCCACTGCTTGGACAGCTTAGGAGACAACAGAGGCAAGGGACTTCTCTGGTGCCACGTACCTACAGAAGTAGTCAGCAAGGAGACAGCCAACTGCTTGATTTATCTGAAGTCTATCTGGTCTTATTTTCTGCCAAAGGTAATCAAGCAGGAGCAGGAAGATTAATGGCTCTGCACAGCTAAGCCTCTTGTTGGCACACTCGTCAGCATCCCTCCCCCTCCCTCCATCACTCCATCCATCCTAGCACAAGCTCCCTACCTCTCACCACACCCAAATTCCCTCACGACCCTTGTGGACCTTCACCACAGTCACTGTCACCTCTACAAGGGGCTCAGGCTCAGGACAGACTGGGGTTGTTCACTCCAAGGGGAAATATGGGACAAAAGCAGCACTTCTGCAGCCAGTATGATATGCAAAGATTCCCCACTAAAAAGTCATCATTTATCACAGCCTCACAGAAGTGATGCCAGAGTAAGTTTCAGATATATAATCTGTCTCTAATATAACAAATTCAGACTGTCATCCTCCTTTGATTCTAACATTAACTCAAAAAAATACAATCAATTACCCCTTCAATTTTTTAAGAAACTTGGGATTTCTCCACATTTAACAGAAGGTGACTGCAGTATCTCAAACTCCTCTTGCATTAGCTGCTAGCAGATCGTGATTTTCCCTGGCAAATACCAAATCATCAGAGGCATCTTTTATTTTAGGAACTCAAATCATCTTTCAGACATTAATTCAGTAAGTCTGGCACCAGCTCTATCGTGGAGAAAAGCAGTGCTGTCCCCTTTTTCAGGTAAGCCACGGACACATTAAGTGCTTTGCTTAAGGCCAGGAGTGAGTCATTGGAAGAGCCATCATGCACAGTACATCTCTTACGCTGCTGCCATCATCAGCTCACAAAAATAAAAGGAATAATTAATGATAGCCTCTGAATTTATATTAGAATTTAAGGAGTTCATGGTCTGAGCCCATTACATTATGTAAGTTTCATCTAGCTATAATTTATGTGGTTATTGTTAGCTACCCATTCTCACACGATTACTTTTTTCTTCAGGGAGAGTCTCCAAAGTCTTCCTCAAATATATTCTTTTTAATGCTAAAATAACTCCACATTAACCTAATAGACACCTATGGTGAATTAGTTAAATCCTAGGTAAATGCCACGAAAAATCACCCAACAGCAAAGCCTTTGAGGGTTGCCACGCCACAGTGCACACAGTTCAGGTGCCACATCTTCACATCACTTAAAAGTCGCAACTACTCACCAATGTGACCAAGCGTCATGACTTTTCCAGGAGGTGTCATCAAGATGGAATTTTTTTCGCATTATCCTAAATGAAAGTTTTAAATGTACAGCTGTCATTTGTATAAGAGATATGTTTATGGGTCATTTAATAATAGTGTATGTTCCCTTACCCTTTCAGCTATAAAAAGTAAATTGTTGGTTATGATTCATTGGTCATACCAATGCAAATGCTGCCCTTTAAATATGGCATGATTAATTTAATAGTTTGCTTGGGCTGCAGGAAATTACCCGGTGGAAATAAACAAATAGTTCAATTCCATTGGAATTTCACATTGTTTTTATAACACTTACAGCAACAGTATAAACAAGTCAGAAGTATCTCAGAAACATTTTTGGTACTAATTGCTATACATTGCTATTAAAAATTATCCTAATTCTTGGTCAATTACAATAATATGAGATATTTCAACAGAAATAACATTGCAATATTTGTCTGGCAGTTTCCAAGCCTCCCTATGTTGTGATTGCCAAAGTGACTAGGTTTTTAACTTGTTTTAGAAAGGGTAGGGTGAAATATGGAAATGAGTCCAGGGTACATAAAGCAGCTCAATTAATTTTCGTAGGTGAGTTGCTGAATGGGAGGATTTTGAATAGAAGTTGGCTGCAGGGGGAAAAGAAAAAAAAAGGCATTGCCCAAATCCATCAATCGTCGCACAGGTCCAAAACACTCTGTTGTACCATTTCATATTCATCATCTATTTGAGGACAAGCAACTCATCACTCTCTTTGTTCATTGAGAAGTATAAAATAATACCTAGACTACTGACCATAGTTTCAGGCTGCTTTATAATGTTCCTAGGGCAAAGACAGCAATTTTTTACATGGAAATGCAATGTTAGAGAGGCTCTGAATGTAAAATAAGCCATGGCACTCTACAATTTGGCTGTCAGCAGGGAGGATGAGACTCCTCCTCCGAACACTGGGCCACTCAGGATTTTCCTGCAATGCTGTAGAAGTGTCCCAGCACACGAGCTGTGCAGGTGCTTGATGTGACAAAAATTCTTGCCCTCACAACCTATTTGCAATGCCATTTTGGGATTTATAAGAGCCTATAATTTTCAACAGGCAACTCCACTAAACGACACTTACTTCAAAAGACTGACTGGAGGTGACTTAGTACATCTAGAAATCCAACTTGCTTTAAACAGTCACTTTATTTCAACTAGGAAGGGCTGGCTGAGGTCACAGCCATACCATCAGTAACATCAAATGCCACAGCCAGTTCTTGGAGGCCAGACCTGCAGAAGATGCCACAGATGCCTTGGGAAGGCCACAACAGACATCAGCCACCAGTCACCCCCTTTTCGCCAAGGCCCCAAGTGCTGTAGGTGATGTTCCTGTACTAATGGACATAACAGACGTTCCCTTGGTTACTCATCATGGGGAACACAAGGAACAGCTCAAAAAAGGCTTGAAGTTGTGGGTCTGCCTCTGAAATTGAAGAAATCACTGCAGGAGGACTTGGATGGGCAATGTGCCATGAACCCACAGTTGCAGCTACGGACAGAGGTCCAAGGAGGGGTCAAATAACCCATTCCCGTGCCGGTGAGATTCACACCAAACACATCAAGCTTTAATAATGAAACACACAAGAACATCTACTTAGATTTATCAGCTCAGGTGGTTGCTTTTCATTTAGAGCTAGTTCAATTTTAACCTTTTGAAGTGTAAGAAAAGGTTACAGCAGTAACCTAAAAATCTATGGGTCTTGACTCCTTGGCACACAATATGATGCAAATAAATAAACCTGGTTGCCCTCACTGCACCTCTCCTTTTGTGAAGTCTGAAGAAGAAAGGACAGAGGAAAGAACTGCTGAGACCCTGAACTTGACCCAGTGCTGGAGGTCAATCTTGTCAACATTGTATCCTCCCAAACCCAGCCTGAGCCTCCTCCCTAGCGAGTACAACATACGTCTTTGCTCAAGAAAGTCCCACCACCTGAAAATGAGGTTGCATTAATATTTCAAATCACATTTAAGCACTAGTCCTTGAAGAGAGTTTCCAGTGCACTTGTCTCTACACACTTAGAGAGCCACCGTTAAAACTGCTTTCTTACCCTGGTGCATGCAGAGACACGTCCTGCTGTGCTCTGACAGCAGCAAACATCTGCGCTGACCTCTGTGAACCACCACTCCGCCCATCTCTGACCACACCTCCTGCAGCTCAGAAGACCTATATGATGACTTCTTGTGTTAAGGCAACTCTGTTGAAATGAGCTACACTAAGAAATTTTTTTTATAGAGAAAAATCAATTACCATTCAGTAAAAAAATAGAATACCTATATTTTCTAAAGTAAATTATTTNCGGGAAGAGTGCGCATGGAGGCACTGAATTGAGTCTGCAGCACACGTTTTGTCCATTTCCATAAATTTAAGACTTCACAGCATTCTCTGAAGATCTAACCAAGAAATAGGCCTTTTTATATGATCAATTCATACACCATCATATCCTGTAAGCTAGAAATATGTATCTGTATTATATGCATCTCCTTGTGCAGGCAGTTTTCCAGAAAGCTTTGCCATGAATTTCAACAAATTAAGTCATTTCCAAAGTAGAATATTGCCTGAAGAATAAGTTAATGAAATGAGTATATGGTCCTTTAGCTTAACTTCACAGTTTAAGAAATAATTTAACCTGTCATCAGGTCAGTCTGAAATTATTCATGTTTAAGGCTAAAACTATTCTGAATTAGCCCTAAGTTAATAATACAGTTGATAAAGGTTTTCTTGCCTCCTTTTGACCATAGGAAAGAAACCCTAGAAAAACTATTTCAGAATTTTTTGTTTAGTTTTTTGTTTTGTCTTGGCATTTCCTAAAGGAAAGGCAAAACATGCAAACAATCTTTGATTTGCTACATTTCATATAGAAATATGTCATTAAGCAGTCACAAAAATTAATCTTTTTTCTATCCAGAGTGATTTATGCTATGTGTACTCATGAGATGTACATCCCTAGACATCATGTGTGTTGCAGCAAAATCCATATGATCCATATGATAAACTGTATTCATAATTCTGATCACTTCTGAAGATGCTTTGCCTTCAATAGTTCATTTTCATCAGAACTATTTCTTATAATCTACATCTTTGTGTTTCCAGCAGCTGCATAAGAACAAAGCCCTGCTCAAGAAACATTTCTTTGCAGGACATGTAATTATTAAATTGGGTTCTAATTACAGATCATAAATTACAGACATTTCTTTAGAGAGAAAATACCCAGAATGCTGTATAGAAACTCAATGCCTATTTTTGAAGTTAATCTAAAAGCCTTGTGGGTTAAGCAAAGGTTTATGCAATTTTTGGATTAAATCATGACTCCTGTATGAATTACACGCAATTATTTTTAACGTGCTGTTAGGCATTATTGTACACAAATAGTACTTCCTATTATAACATACAAAAAGTCAACATATGTCACTTCTCTGTAGCACCAGCAGACATAAGGGTTGTGCAGTTGGTTTTTCCTGTAGGAGGAGAGACGAATAGTGCCTCTGGTTATATTCTTTCTATAGAAAGATGGACGTCAGAATGCAGCCAAACCCCTCCAGGAAAGCCTGAGCTCTAACACAAGCACACAGCTCCCAAAAAGCAACTATGAGCCAAGAACAGATTAAAGAGATTAAAGCAACTAGCAAACACTTGGTGCTTGATCCAGCTGAACCCATATCACACCGGTAGCGTCCTTGCAGCATTCAAATATTGTTCATTGAGGAAATACACACACAAATGCAAAACCACAGTGTTAAGTATTTGATCAAAATAAAGTATGATGGCTAGAAACCAGGGGCCAGAGCCAATGTGGCATGTAGAAGCCTGAGTTTTGGCTCCTTGACACCTTAGCAGAGAACCCAGCACTCACCTGCCCTCGTTGTGCCAAGAAAAGGAATAGTCAGACACACACAGGTGTCCATCCACAAACCCACACTGAGAGAGCTTGGATGGGCCAGCCAAGGGAGTGATCCATCAGACATGCTATACAAAGCACAGTTTGTCCAGCCAAAGGAAAGAAGCCTGAATCAGGTCCTTCATCCACTTGTCCAAAGCGAACAAGTTCATCTTGCCACAAGGATAGAGCTGCCCTGACCAGGTGGATGGCTTTGGCCAGGTTCTCCTGAGCACAGCTTCTACCAGTTGAGGGAGATGAGTCCACCAGGCATGTAGTGAAGCAGGGCTCCTGTGTACTCCCAGCCAGGTTAATAACATTTATGGAATCCACTTTTGCTAGGCAGTATGAAGAAAGCCTGTTAAAGCATCTTTATAATGAAAGGAGGGAGAGGATGGAGCTCACTGCATTTGATATCTATCGAAGAAGGATCTAATAAGGTTTTGTCTGGTTTGGCTGAAGAAGGGAGAAAGGCAAAGTTGCCTCCAGCAGACCCCACAGAGCATCCCAGATACCCTGATGACGGAAATGTTTGCAAGGTAGCAAGCGTTACAGTTCATAAGATTCTGCTGCCATCTTCTGATGAAAACACATTACGTAGGTAGAAATGCAGCTGCCGGGGTTTAGGCAGCACCATGTCCCTTGTGTCAATGAATACATGTTCCCCTGAGGGAAATCCAGTGGCTTCGGCTCCTCAGCAGCCTGCTGGGCTCGTTTGGATAAATTATTTAAATTACTGCTCAAATTCCCTGCTCCAGACTTCTACCTTCCCAGGCAGAAAACAACTTTGTACAATCATATTATGCTTAATAATAAACATTTGATTAATCATAACTCCTCCATGCTTCAGTTTCCAAAGATCATTTGTCACCTTCAAGTGGTAACTTTAAATCTGAGGCATAATAGCTACTGAATTTTCTTACAAAATTTTTCCACTCTTTCTTTTTTTTTTCTTTTAAGTGTTTGTTCTTCTCTGAAAATGGGTTAAATATTTCAGTGTCTCATTTAATGGAACATTTTCCTACTTCTAATTCTTGAAAAATGAGACTTTATATAATATGCAGAAAAATCAGCCTACCGCTAAAATATACTTCTGAGAATAATGATGAACAGCCCACTTCTATTTTGCATTACAGAGGCACAAGCCCTGCTCCCTTCTCGAATGTACCATGTGTGACTTCAGACTAAAACTTATACAAAACAGCCAAACTGGAGCAAGAACAGTTCCTTTTCGGTGTCTTGATCTGCAAAGCCTTTTCTGTATCTCAGAAAGAATTTATGTTTTTCTATGCCACAGTATAAATCAGATCTTTCAATTTCTGCTCTAGTCCTATTTATTTTCCCCTCATTCTCCATTCTTCGTTGCAGATGAAGTCAAATGAAATATTCCTTTTAAAGCCACTCTCTTTTGCTCAGTTCAGTGTCACACCAATAGCACTTCATCATACATAATAGGGCCATTGGGTTGGGTTTTTTCCCTTCACTGCACTTAGGATAAACTTTAAATTCCCTTGTGGGTACTTAGAAGTTATTAATATTGCGTCTGAATGTGCAATTAAAAAAAAAAAAAAAGAATTAAAAAAGCATTTGTTACTTGTGTTAATTCTTTCTTCACTATACCTGTACTTCAGTGACCACCTACAGTTATCACAAGTGCAAATGTAGATCTAAGGCTTGATACTCATGAAGTACAGAGAAGTGCTGTGTGGTACCATGAAGACCCCTAGCCTTGATCAGCACAGACAATAGCTTTGATTTGTCAGGGGAGACAGCCAGGAGTAACTGTCTCATGCACTGTGATGTCCTTCGCTTGCAGGGGAAGAGCAGGGGAGTTTCTCCAGCCTGGCATGCACCCAGCACTCCTGGGTAACATCCTTTCCCCACCTTTAAAATTACTTAAACAATAAGCTAGAGCAATGCATTGATGATGAATCTATGTTTTTTAGCATAGGGGGGGAAGTGTTAATTATTTACCGTCAACTTTAGTCATTGCACAAACTAGAGAAATTCTGACAATTATTTTTTTCCTTTAAGACAAGTGTCTTAAAGATGAGGGGCTTTCTCAGTTGCCCGTGGACCGCTGGCAGCAAACAAATGCTTACATTATAAAGTACTAATAATACAAATTTATAGTGGCGATTGATTACATGCGAGGAAGAAACACTTTTTTGGAAAACAGCAATTTGTTGATGCCAAGGTTTTTCTTAACATGCACACACCAGCTTCCACAAAAAATTGTTAAAAAATATATTCCAGGAGCAGAAAAAAAAATTTGTTTCATAAAACAAGATGGAAGCATAAGGACAGAGATGATCTAAAACGTGTCCAACCAGCACAGTGATTAAAGCATCTCCCAGCAGACAGGGAGATGTGCCTAAATCAGACCACACCTCCAGAGGTTGTTTTCCTACACCTCAGGTGGATGCCTGACCAGGACCATGCTGTTCCAGGCAGTCTGTGTTTTGCTGGGACACTGTAAAAATCGGCCAGCTCTGTAGCATCAGGGAGAGACCGTCTGGTCCTTGCAGCTGTGGTTGGAAAAAGGAAGACCCAAGTGGGAGGGTCTGATTTGCATTAGATCAACTAGGATGGACCTGAACCTCTCTTCCATAGCCCCATTAGGTTCTCTCACTGTGAGTTTTAAGCTTTTACAATGAGGTCATATTTCAGCTTCCATCTCACCCTAGTGTGAAATTAGAATATTTTTTAAAATATCATATATTTTCATAGGACAGAAGAAAGCTTGTGCTACTAGATGGTTATCTTCCGGAGAGCTGGATGGGAAAGCCCAGGCAGGATAAACAACAACCAAACTTCCTTTCATTCTCACAAAACCCCATCCATTCCTCTCCCTGGATTTCTCCTTTCAGCAAACTCTGTATCTCTTTGCACTCTCCTTAGTCATCAACTTACACGCTGATGAAATACTATCCAGACACAGTATTCCATGAGTATTTCTTCGTGCTTTCAAAAAAAAAACAAACAAAAAAAAAAAAATCACCAGTAACAATTACTTTTGGAGAGTCTGTTCTCCTTTCCAGCTGTTTTTCCTTGCTAATTGTGATAAAAACTTTCTGAGCATGGTTCCTGACCCCAAGACTGACAGACATAAATAGTGTGGACAGAGTTGGAAGAAATTCTCTAATTGTGAGGACAGTTAAGAACATGAAAAATACATCTCTATTATAAATTGAGGAAAGATTAAGGATCTTTTCCAGTCTTATTTCCTACGATTCTCTGAAGGAAAGCATTGCAAATTGTGTCCATACTAGTTCAAATCAATACAAAATGCACTCTGGAAGTTGGCATGAATTCAGGTGTACTTTAGTCTATCACTTTATGCATACTGGTAATATGTCCAATTTCTTATGACTTCCTCACTGGATACTATTTATAATAGACACCTAGGAATTTGGCCTAAGCTGGGATAACCTCTCATAGAATCAATCACCATTTTATCTTCAACAATGAGCTCCACAACATTGAATTAAATTTAAAATTATAGAAATGATCAGAAATCCATAATATCTCATTATTTTCACTGGGGTTTGTTTCCTTCAACAAATTTAATATTGTCTGACTAAATTTCATCATGTTTACATATCGTACCATGAACTTGCCCAAATATCATAAAATGGGACTAACACTTCAACAGAAAAAGTTAAACAAATGAATTGAAATCCATCAACTTAAAATGTATCCGACTGCACTGTTTGTTATGGATGTGGATCTTGAATGCTCTCTGTGTTCAAACAACTGCACTGCTGTACAGCACAAATGTTGTTAACTGGTTTGCATCTCATCCAAAGTGGTTTAATTTAATATATTTATTCTCATGCATAATTTATTGATATTTCTTGCATAATTGCTACTTTTTTTTTCTTAAGATTTTAATGCTTTGAGTTCATCTGTGCAGAATGGGTAGAAAATTTAGGCAGAAATAGTCATGACCACATGGGTACAGAATTCATCATCAGGGGTCAGATTCCAGACCCACCTTACGTGAGCAGGTCGTCACAGCTGTCAGCATGCTGAAGAGCTACATCATCACATGAACTACAAAATAAATTACCAAATAATAGTGCCTAAACCAGGATAGCTTCTTCATTTGAGCTTGATAGGTTAGGCTTTTTTACTTTGATTAAACACCAATTTAAAGAATCATATTAATTAAATAACCCATTAACTGACAACCTGAATTGAACAAGCAAGATCACAAGGGTTCATGACCTATCTGAAGCCTTCCACATTATCATGTCCACCTGTGCATAAACACATCTCTCCATCATGAATATAATGAGCAAATCGCAGTCAGTGCCTTTGAGCACTAAAGCATTAGTCTCTGCTGTAGGATGAGGCCACAAATTTACTAAATCTGGCAGACATTGAATAGTTCATATTATATCCCGTGCACTCTGTAGTACTTCTCTTCAAGAGACCATTTCTGGATTCCTCCCACCCAGAAAATATGTTCTATTACAGTGGAAAAAGAGATTTACTTTCTATGAATGATGTTAGTTCTTAAGCAATCTGGTGAGAAAGCTCTCTGTAATCTGGACAGTAATTAATATTCAGAATTTAAAAAAATAATAATAATAATCGACCATGAAAAATATCTCTCTCTCTCTGTGCTGTCTTTCAAGAATATCAAGATGTTCTCTTTAAGGAACTTTCCAGTTATCCTTGATCAAATGACTCTTAAACTTAGTTTTCCGTAACAAAATATTTCAATCTCTGCTTGTGCTGTCTTAAAGTAGACAGAAACTTCTGTCTTGCCTGCAAGGATTCAAGAAACTTGCAAGCAAATGAAAAATTCATTGAGATTTGAAGACAACCTGCTTGGGAAACCATAAGACATGGCACCACACATACCGTGTCTCAAAGTGCTCAGTGGAAATACCAAGCAATAGGCTTCAAAAGAAGCCTAAATCAAGATTCACTGAAAAACAGAAAGAAAGCTGATCAAATCTTCTGCAATAAATGCTAATGAATAAATGATAAGCAGAACTGTTTACTTCATTTCCAGGAATAAGGCACATAAATGAATCCATTGACTGTCAGGTCCCATGAAGAAACATATGGCTCCAACCTAATAATGCAAATACACCCATATTCTGAAGCAATTAAAAAGCTGGCATTGTTAGATGGCTTGCAATTTATATAAAATGCATCTTCTGTTTTCACCCTGGGCTCTCTGTCTAAAATCTATTTCTTCCTATTCTCCGTACTGCTTCTTAGTTGAATCCTGAAAAAGTTTTTTAGCACTACTGTGCTCAGTACAACCAGGGCACAAACGTGGCATGTAATAGATTTCTAACACTTTACACGTTATTATTGCTTTCTCTTACTTCCTTGTGGCAGCTAAATACCAGCTGCCTGTATTAACATCAAAGATTCAATCGTATCTTCAGCACTGGTAGCTTCACTTGATGATGTCCAAAACCAGAAGTTTCTCTGGAGTTTTCCCCACACACCTTCATGTCCCTCTAACCTAACATAACAGCTGAAATGAGCCCAAACTGGTATTTCTGGTAGAAAACTCAGTAACACCAGAAGACGGTATTGTTTAGGGTTCCAGAAGTCTTAGAAGATCATAAATGAGCATCATGCTACAATTAGTATTCCTTTAAAGACACTGAACTGTACCAACTACATACCACATAGTAACTCTTCTCCTAAATTCGTGGCTGCCTACTATGCCTTAATCTTCCAGGTCCTCAAAATACATTCTAAAAAAAACCTCTTTTCTTTTTTTTTTTTTTTCCTTTTTTTATTTCAGAAATAGAAGCCTTTCCTAAAATTGCACTGACACTACCACAGTGCTTACACCACCACAAATGAACGCAAGAGACAAAATAAACAGCAGCCAGAGGCTAAAGCAAAACTTGTCAGGATCAGTCAATGCTGCAGAGAGAGCTTTGGTGGTGCTGTGGCATTATTCCCTCATACTGTATATTCAAAGTTTCAGGCAGAAATTAAGGTAATTATGGTAATAAACACCACTGACTCTATTGCAAGTTCACAAAACCATAGAAAAATGGAAATTTTAGGAAGAAATAATCCTGATGAGTCACACAAATGTGTATATTTATCTACACTGTATTTCAGACATACCCAAAATACGTTTATAAGTTCATGTTTGCCTGTACTTCCTATCTCTATTTCCCTCTTACCCAAAGCAGTCACCACATCACACTCCATTCACTGAGTCATCTCAGGCAATGCAAATATACATTACATATTTAGTGCACCTGGTATACGTTATGCTGAAGATCTGAACACAAAAGCATTCGATATGCACATTTTTAAAAAAAAAAAAAAAAAGGCAAACAAAAGTTATGAATGTGTAGGAAATGTAATGGTCTTATAATAGCAGAGTTAATTACTATTTCTTTTTAGTATTACTAAAGTGTCATTAATGTTTCTCAATGACAGGCTAATACAAATGTGAGGAGATTATTATTATTAAATGTTGTCTAGCATGTTGAGAAGATGATGATGACTAGACGTTCTCAAGTGCTTAAAAATGTAAAGTCTTATAGTCCTTACTAGTTAGTCCTTAGCTATGAGGAGAAAATAAACTTTCTTTGTGCAGCAGCAGGAATAGAGAACACAGCTTTCCTGACATTTTCCTGACATTCCACTGCTGGAAATTCATCTGATGCGGGCAGTGTCAGTGCTGAATTGCTCTTTCCCAGCACCCAGGCTGTATCCAGAGCCAGGGCACCTTTCAGTGGTACAGCCACTGGAGCAGCCAGCAAGGACCATACCTGAGAGCATCATCCAACAACTACTACTGTAACCAATAAAATAAGCATAAACAGGGCCTACACTAATTTCTGCTGTTTCTACCATGCTTTATCTATTCCTGTTACAGGTAAGTCCATAAATATATTTCCTTCTAAGTAAAAATATAGCCCAATTATTTCCCTTAAATCACACAGGTGTTGAATCAGACACAGAGCTTGGTTCATCCAATGGTTTCAGAAGCAACTGTCAAAACCTCCAGGATAGACATGATCTCTCAGCGAGTACTACATCCAGCATTAACAAGATATCAGTCTATACCCAATGTTTCAAGGTGCTCCATCACGCATGAATAAACAGAGTGTGAGCAGCACCGAGATGCAGCAAGTGCTTTTAACCAGCATAGACCTGCTACAGGAACGTTACATTACCGAAAATTACTGCAACTCTGAGCAGCACCTTCTCTTGGTTTTACCCACAATCGAGCACATCAGTTTTCTCTCTATTTCAATTTATGACAATGGAAAGAAAATTAACTTTTTTTTTTCTTTTTTTGAAAGTGATTCTCCTAATAGGCCTGGCTTTCAGGGATGTCTGGTGGACTTTGCGTGTGAAGTTCCCAAGCCCATCTAGTCATGCTGCCAGTGAAAGGATGAAAGGGAAAGTTTAGTTGCTGATGACACAAATTAAAATGGTTTCCTGCTTTTGAAAGGATGTGGATTTTTATACTAGATTGAATTTGACACCGTATCACTAAACGAATATAATTCACTGTGATCTTCTTGCCGTTTAGAACCAATGGCCCATTCATGTGTAAATACACAGAGTTAAAGAAAAAGGAAAAGCATGACAAAGTAAAGATAGACTATAATGTCATCTGTATCTAAGCAATCAGTTTCATTTTGTCCCTGTGATAAAAGGAAGAGTAAATATTAAACATGAAAAGGGTTACAGTTTTATAGTCATTGAGGAATGTAGCTTTTATTACAAAATACATCCAGCAGATATATTTCTGCGAGTATGTGTATATCAACTCATATTATATGGACCACGTGAATAGATTGCAAAGGCTAACTCACTACTTAATACCATATCACACCTACTATGCAGATAAAAACTAAGCATCCGTGTAAGGAATAATTTTAGATGATTTCACACACATCTGCCACAAAAAGATCCTAGATCAGGAATCCTTAGATGGGAGTTTGATCAATGCTGAATACAGCAGTGAAACAGCATCATCAGCTGTGGATTCCAGGTGTCTTCTGAACAGAAGAGTTTCAAAAAT
>VXBW01000282.1:2607074-2620571 GCA_013400375.1 Thinocorus orbignyianus | reverse complement strand
CAAAAAAAAAAAAAAAGAAAAAAAGGAAAAAGGTTGTCCAATTTCTGAAGGCCATGTTTAGTTTTTTTCCAAGAAGGCATTTTCTATGGATATATTCATGGTAGTTTAAGTTCAGACTTCCGTCAAAAGTTAGCCTCAGTAATTAGGCAGAGATACAGGAATATTCCTGTCAGACATCTTCCATGATAACCACAGCAATACATCAAGTCAAATTCTCCTTAAGGCACACACATTTTTAAAACTGAAATGCACACAGAATGAGCTAAGCCATTATATTCAGCCTCCCAGTCTAGGTATTACTCAGGAATGTCTTTACCAAGCCTGTACACTTGTTCATATACAATAGTTCCATAAACTATATTTTTGCTAAGGAGTCCTCTGAAATTTGTTATAGGCTGCAAATGGTTTCTGTGTAATTGGTCTAAAGGGGTTTCTTATTTATTCCCTCAATTTTTATGTTTAATATGAATTCTCTAACTTTAATCTCTGCAAATCACATATGAGATTTTTAAAAACCAATTTTTCCTTCTTCTTCGTCCCCAGTAATCAATGTCATTATTTTATCTTTAGCTGGCAATTTTGTCAGTGAGGCTTGAACCATGATAAATCCCTGCTTATTCCAGGAGACAAATAGCATTAATTTCTCTTGCTGTAACATCTGCGGTATCAAGCAGTATCTAAGACCATCTACCTTGGCATGGCGCACAACACATCCTTCTCTTAATTCTGCAATAGGACCTTATGATGAGTCTTACTCCCCAGAATCTATACATTACCCGCTTCAGCTTCTATCAGTAGAAAATCTCTCATTGGTAACAAGCTGGGTTTTCATTAAACAGAAACATGTTAACTTTTTCAATACAATCTTGTTTGGAAACATGGATCAGATTAAAACAAGAGGATTGCCAAAAAAACCCAACAATAGTCTCATGAATTTTGACAAAAAGCATGACTTCAGGTTTGTTTAGATTGTATTGCATATAGATAGATGATCAGAATTATATTTTCAAAAATCAGAACTGCAGTCAGTCTTCACAGCAAATTATCTCAGAGGTTTTTTTCCTTCCTAACAGCAGCTACTGACTTGTGTACCACCAGCTATTAGTTGTAAAAATTTATGACAATAATAAAAAGTTTAAGTCAGCTTTTCTTATAGACTGCAACATAGACTGGAGAGTGTGCAATTCAAATTCAGGATAGTGACACATTGATGGTTATTCTATAATGATTCCACCTATTAATCACAAACCAAACAGTGCCCCTGCTGTCTATATTTATTTCTCTTCACATAGATGGAGTAACAGATGTCAGCCTTAGCACCAGAGACCCAGATCCTGTTCAGTTCGGGTTCATCTGCACTTTTGTTACAAGCTGAAGCGAAGAACAAACTCAGTAGATTAACCATACGAACGGGTCAGGAAGGATAGCTGGTGTGGGAGGTGTGTTTGGAAACTTGGATGCCGCTCCTCTCTGCTACAGTCCACTAACGGAGCAAAACCATATTTTCCACACAGACCCTGGAAATCATGACATCTGGGTTTTGTTTGGGCATCTTCAACTAACAGAATTCGGAGCCACTCACAATAATTGCCAGGGGGTTCACTTGCTCATTCTTTACCACTCCTCTTGCTCTTCTGTCCCTTTGCATCCAACCATATGCATTTGCACCAATTACATTGTTTATCAGGGAAGAAGGTGACCAGAGTGCTAACTGAGTAATAAATACACATAATAATAATAAAGGCAGAACTCCATGTACCACACTTAACCCTGCCAGTAAATTAACATTAAACAGCTACTACTTGATGAAATACACGTGACCTCCAGGAAAAAAAGCAGCAAATATACATTACGCATAGTAACTATGTCAATAAGTCAAAGCAATGTTGCAACACTTCTCTTTACTAACCATATCCTACAAACAGCTTTGGTTTAAACCCAAGTGCTGCCACTGTATTTATACAAGTGGAGCCCAGTGCCCACATGCACCCCACTCATACCAGTGAAGCTTTACACTGAGATCAAGGAATGGTGTGCAGGACCTGTTTAAGCGCAGCTTGTGAAGGAGGAGAAGGGAAGAGTGTTGATGTGATGGAAACACCGAGGCATTTGATCCTGGATGCATTTATTGCATTATTTGGTGGGTCAAGTATCACCTAACAACTCAGCTGCTCTGAGTTAGCCCAAACAACATCACAGCATCAGCTAGTGGCCTGTAAGAGGTCTCTTCTACAAGATGGAAATTTTACCTCCTTAACCAATCTACACATTATAATTGGTCATTTTTTATTTTACCCAGCAGAGCTCTCTCAGTGACCAAATGCCGTACAAAGTGTCTAAAAATCAAAGTAATTGTACCCTACTGAAACACGTATTGTAAGATCACTTTTAATATCCAAAGGAGGTAGATTCTTGTGTGATTAACTTGATTAACTCTATGTTACTTTTCCAACTGTTTAGTTGGTCTTGGAGGAATTTTCAATGCTGTGAAATTATCCAAAGTAACAATAAACAAATAAAAAAAAAAAAAGTTATTTCCATTTTAGGAAGCAAATCCCCAGGCAGACAGACAGCTGCCTAAATGTTCTTGCTTCTGTCTTAACGAAATGAGGACACGTTGATCATCTGCAATTGCTTACACAAAAGAGCTTTCTGTCCTCATGGCATTGTAAAAACCCAAGCCGGATCGGATAGAACATTTAAAAAAATAAAAAATCACATTTAAAACCAAATCTTTGCTTCCCTCTGCACTCCAGTGGACAGCAGAGTCTCATCTCTTGCACTATGTAATTCAGAAATAAACAGCTTTGGTGCAAGGGAAGCTGTCTGGATCAGCCATCCTCCTCAACTGACATGTCCCAAATCTCCAGAGTGCTCAGCCCCCCATTTAAACACCCACAGGGCAGAGGCTTGGGGAAGAGATTATGCACATTTGCAGCCCAGAAAGCCAACCATATCCCTGGCTGCATCAAAAGAAGCGTGGCCAGCAAGTTGGAGGAGATGATTCTGCCCCTCAACTCCACTCTGATGAGACCCCACCTGCAGTGCTACATCCAGCTCTGGAGCCTCAACACAAGAAGCGCATGGATCTGTTAGAACCAGCCCAGAGAAGGCTACAAAGTTGATCAGAGGGTTGGAGGACCTCTTCTGCAAGAACAGGCTGAGGCAGTTGGGGTTGTTCAGCCTGGAGAAGTCTCTAGGGAGACATTATGGCCTCTTCTCATCCCTAAAGGGGCTACAAGAAAGATGGGGAGGGACTCCTGGTCAGGGAGTAGAGTGATAGGATGAGGGGGAAAGGTTTTAAACTGAAAAATGTGAGATTTAGATTAGACATTAGGAAGAAATTCTTGACTGTGAGGGTGGTAAAACACTGACCCAGGTCACCCAGAGGAGCTATGGCTGCCCCATCCCAGGAGGCGTTCAAGGCCAGGCTGGATGGATCTTTGAGCAACCTGGTCTAGTGGGGGACATCTCTGCCAATAGCAGTGGATTTGGAACTGGATGGTCTTTAAGGTCACTTCTGACACTAATCATTCTATGATTCTGCAATTATTCCATCTTCCATGAGTGCTGCCAGCACTGCTCGTACCACCAGCAGGGAGAGAGGCCAGGTGAGCAGAAAACACAGGTAGATAGGTGAGGCGTACAGCCACTGCAGTTGGGCTGCTGAAGGCACCATGCTATCAGCAATGAAAACATAGTTCATGTGTTTCATGGGAGCCTCCACTCATTAGTCTCAGCCTTTCAATCCCATGGGATGCTGGGGGCACTGTGGTTCCAAGCACTCTGAGGTGTTTTCATCATTAATCCAAATACATAGTGTTGGCAGTTTCCTGCCTTTCACTGCCTGCAACTGTTGATATTACTATAACGATCTTGTTTATATATTTATGAACCATTAATAAATCATTAAATGCTAATTATATTTCCTTTATTTTTCTTCCATTAGACCTGCTCCCCTTGTTGGTCTTTATTGACATGAATATTTTCAACCCACAAGCACATTCAAAATAAATATTCCATAAAGAATGTCTTCTAAGTCATTTAGAACTAACAAATGCTCCTAGCTATGTTAGTAGACAACATCCATTTATTTAAATGATACAAGAGGATTCATTCATCTAGAATATGCAATAATATCACCAGCTGGCGGCATGTCATGGGTCAGGAAATCCTGCTTCCAGCCATAATGAGGACCAACCAGTAAGATCATATCTTGTGTTATTAAGTATTTATACTTGACCAGATAGGTTGGATCTTCCAGCTTTTGTCTGGTTTCTAGATAAGTGTTTTTAAAACTTCAAAAATTCTTTTGACTGTCTCATGGCATTAGTAAAGCATCACAGCAGCCACTTTTCTTACCAGAGGAATATTGCTTCACTATTTCTTCACAGCAGCTGCATTTTACCTCTGCACTGGAGCTCCAAGGAACAGAAGATTTCCAGAATAAAAGAGGGGAAGAAAGAGTGTTTTCTTGACCCCAAAGAAACTCTCCACTGACCAAGGTTCTCCTACATTTAAAAGGGTAACAAACCTTTGTTGGCAGAAACTAAACAAGATTCTGCCTTAATGGAGCCAATGTGATGCTGTAATTCATTTTGGCTGTAGGTTTCCCTAGGCTGATGAAAACATTGAAAATGTTTCAAGCTGATTTTTGCAAGGGCAGTATTTGCTCCTGTTTTGTGATCAAGCTCACTCTAACATTTCATAATAGACGAAACTATCGAGAAAAAGAAGAACATTATGCTCTCCTTCATTTTTAAAAGATTACCAGAACTCTTTACGTATTTCAGATATTATAAAATTATATTTCTTTCAGGAAAGGCCAGGACTTTTCCACAAATTCAAGTGAGTACTTGCACACCAGCTATGTGACAACTTCACAGGTGAAATGAGTACGTGGTACTTTCCCAACCTTCAAAAACTGTGCAAACAGTTCTTTAATTTATGAGAGAAGCTTTTGGGAATGCCAGCATACAAAGGTATGTCGCTACTTTGCATAGTACTCCCAGTTTCAGCTCTTGCTATTTATACCACAAAAAAAATACCAAGATGGACGAAGATCACAGCTTGTGAAGAACTCCAATACTTGGCTTCTCTTAAACCAAACAAACACTCAACTAAAAAAATAAACTAATAGTTCAGTCATGCTTTGAGCACTCATATATCATGGTAACATTTTAATAAACTACAAACCCAAGTTTGAAAAAAAATTGTCATTAGTACTAGTTAACATTGACCAAGTATTTTTTTCTATACTTGGTTCACTCATTTAAAACAAAAGGCTCAGGCAAATTCACCCAGAAACCAGTTGATTGTGTCCCACTGCAAACTTGTCCTTCTTCCTAAAATATATTATCCTGAAGTACAGTGGAAAAGAAAAAACTATACTCTTATAATTTCTCGTATTAGGGCATCTTGTAAACATGAGCTTAAGTACCATTGGTAGTAGTGAGATACCTCCTGTGTCAGGTCCCTTTCTGTACCTGCCTGTTTCTCAGAAAAGTCACAGTCACAGAAGGATGGAGATGGACCACAATAGTCACAGTCCAGGGACAGACCCTGGGAAGCAGCAGTGAGACCAGAGGAATCTGTCTCTCACAATACTGCATGTTTGTTTTGCAGACTTCTGTCAGGACATTGCTGGAAAAAGTGACAAAATATGATACTGTCACACAGGTCACTGAATGCCATCAGATATTGCATTAATTTCCATGCGGTGTCAAGATTTGAGCTGGAACCCTAGAGCAGAAAGGTTGAGTGTGCAAGGGCAATGCTGAGCCATCCAGTCATGGATATGTTTGCAATAGGAAGATAAGGTCAGCTTGAAGGCAGAGTTTCTAAGTGATAGATCTATTTCTTCTTCCAAGGCTTTTTTTTTTTAAAAAGGAAAATGTAAATTGCTGATTGACAAGACGCTTTGCACTGGTTAAAAATGAAAATCCTTTTTCATCCCCAAACACATAATTTTCTGCTCACAGAGATCCCATCTTTAATTACCAGCTGCTGCAAATGATCTTCTTACGATCATTAACTGTCAAATCCTCAAGTGGCATATCTCTTATTGCCCTCAGTGTTCAAATACTCCACCTGTTTCTAATTAGTCAAACTACCCAAGCCTACCTACAGTAAGGCTATTCAGATCATATACTGCAGCTGCTAAATGCTTCAGCTCCTACAATGTAAGCCAACCATATTTTTTATTATTAAATGATATCAACTATCCCTACTCCAACTCTGACTGAAGAAGGAGACATTAAAACCAAAGCATTTTTAATGAGATAACAGCAGTCATCGCTGATGATGATTACTTGTATTATCCTTGCAATCACTTTTAATGAACGCTCACCAGCACAATTCCTCCACTAGCTCAACTTGCCTAAGTTAGTGTCATCAAAATAATAAGCAGAATTTAATAAATTACCATGACCTCACTCAGCATAATTTTACTTATTGCTTCATCATTAGCTTATTTACTGCAGCTACTAAGATACGAGTGGTTTTTTTCAGCCTTTGATACCACTTCACAGTTAAAGTACTTATTCTCTCAGGTGGATATATGTGCATCACTTGTTTTGTAACCCCATAAATTGCTCTTATTTTCCCAGAACATAAATCAGGTTTTCTAATGGCTTATAACATTAATGAAGCTGGAACCAAGAGCTTTTCCAAGGAACCTTCTCTGATCCAAGTGAGCCTGTGGCAGGGACATATTCACACTCACTTGCAAGTAAGTAATGTGGAAACATCCAGACTCAAAACTGCTTGGCTCACAGACTTACATCAGCATGTCCTGACAGCTATTTTAGCCATGATGCAAAGCAGAGCTATGTGCCATAGCAATATGAATGCTCCTCTCATGATGTCTGAAAAGCTTTTGTAATCTGTAGGTAACGCAGAGAATGAATATAGGCTGTTTTTCCAAGTAATGGTACATGTTTTTTGTTCACACATGAGAAACCCACACTGATTTAATTTTCCTTGTACAAGAAAAGACAAAATCCCCTGAAGACAGTTTGTAAACAATAGATTTTCAGTGTAAATATCCTGACAGCAAATCAAACTTCTTTGACCAAGTCTTGCTGCAGCAGCACCAATTACAATTATCCTAAGTTCATCAAAATACAGTAGAAATATTGTATACAAATCCCCAGCAAGTTTAGAATCTGGGGCTTTAATTATAGACATTAATAATATTAGTACTAGCTACAGAAAAGAAGCAAATGACTCATGAAAATATCATATGTAAAAGCTTAGATATATGACTCTGTGCCTCCATACTTCAAGATTTTTGAATTTGTCCCAGATGAACAGAATCTCACAGCAAGCTGTTTAACATGTAGATTACTCTGCAGTGAAACATAAAACATTTCACACCTTTCAAAGCTGCTGATTGCAGATACCAAGACAAAAATCGTGCAAAAGAAAGAAGCTAATGTCCTGGTGAACTGTGGATCTGCAGCATGTTTAATTTAAAATGAAATCTGTATCCAGCAAAGAATAGAAACTGTAACTTTTAGTTGTCTACATAATTTATAACAACCTTGAGGCATTTGCAACATCTGAAATTAAATAGGAAATGAAATTATTCCCTTAAGGTCTTGGGGTTAATGTAAGAAATGCATTTAAAAACAAGTACACGAATAGTTCATACCATTATTGTGCATATTACTCAGCAGAAATTGTTACTGGCTCCTTGCCACATTTCTTAAGATATTACCTTAAGCCTCATGAGCTTAAGCTATCTTAATGCCTCCAGCATGCTGCCATCTACCCCTTGGAGGGGCATTCTTGTGGCAACTTGTTCCTCCTGTCATAAATCTGTTTAAAAAAAAAAAACACAAAGAAATCCACACCACCACATACACACCACACTGGGGCTTCACAACTGTTAAAGTCTAGGTTAAAGCTTTCTCACTCTCTTTTGGAAGATTTCAGGGTTTTTTGATTGGGGTAGTTGTTTTTCTCATTGTCAGTGTGGTGGGGTTTTTTTTCTATTTAACTGCAGAAATTAAGTCTGCTATAATTGTAGAGTGTAAGTGGAGATGTCCCCTTTCCATTGAGTCTTGTATCCTAAAAAACCTGAGGGTTCCCTGAAACATGCTGATGCTCTCAGATCCCAGCCTGAATCAGGAAAATTATTTCTCCTTGCAAAAACAGAAAACAGTGGATACTTGCCAGGAAAGCAACGGGCACCTGCAGAGCTGGGCAGGATTTTCAACACACACCTCAGCTCCAGAGAAATAGAATAAGTCTCAGCTTTTGGACAGCAAAGGCTTTCGGCCCACAAAAGTGACCAAACATGAGAATTGGTAAAGTAAATAGATTTCATGCCCAGTTACCATGGAAAGTGTAGCAGAGCATTGTACCAGCCCCATAATTTATTAGCCTTTACTGAGTATTAAAGTAAACCAGTATTTCTGTAGTGTTTCATTTTTTTTAAATACCATACTTACAGGTGAATCATATTTGATTCATAAAGGTTATTGGCAGTTATGATATAACAGCTCATGAGTTCACCCCATGACTTTACTTACTGCATGGAAGTACTTGCCCAGAAACAAAGCTTGTATTGACACACAAAAAAAGTGAAAATGTTATTGTCATAAAATATCAGTGTGAACCTAATCACACCACAGCTACCAGTGGTGTATAGGGAGTTTTATTAAAGTATAGCCAAATTTTAGGACCATGGAACAGGGTTGGCTGTTTTTTTCCAATATCAGTTTGATATTAGACTGCTATGCCTCAACATTAAATATTCAGTTGCAGATTTTAAAAAAAAAATCTATGTTCACTGGAAAACTCTGCTTTATAAACAAGAGAATACAAGTCATTAGTCATTAATTATAAAACTAACTGAAGAGCCAATAATATCGTGTTGACATATTATATCATTAGAAGAGTCATGGAACTACAGTGTAAGCAATAAGAAGACCCAATTATTTAAAAAGTTGCTTGATGGGATGGTTTATTCATTCAGATAAAACCAACTGAATTAAAATCGACAATCTGGTTTGAAAAGAAGCAAGACAAAGCAATGACTGTGGCTTTGCAGAACACAGTTCTGACAGCCAGAAGGACTGGAAGGACCTGGGGTGGGGTTGGAGATGAACACCATGTCAAGGTGGCTGGTCCAGGAGGTCAGACCAAGCCTTGACACTCCAAAGTCAATTCAAGCAACAGCCATGGCTTTATTTCGCTGTTATCCTTTTCATGCTATTCTACCACTGATGTTATAATATCTGTCTGATGTAGGCTCTGAGGGAAGGTCTTGCAACCCTCCTCTCTCATTATAGGAGCTTAATTTGATTCATACTTGTGTCAAAAGGAAAGATTTGCACTGGCTGGAAGTGAAAAAAACTAAAAGACAATTAAAAAAAAAAAATCCAGCCTCAGATAGGAGGAAGGTCTCAGTGCTCTAGAATCAGAACTTAAAGACTTCCTTTATCTGGGGATTTTGTCCCTCACAGAGTCTCAATTTGTTCTTCCTTGATTGTTTTCTAACTTTTTCAATTATCTTGGGGGGCATCAATTTGTTTTCAAAGTCAGGCATTAATTTAAAAACAACACTTTTAGCAATCCTACTTGTTTCATTCTGAAGGTCTTTTTAATGGCATAAGCATCTGCATAGCCCATCAATCTTGCTTCTCTGATATCTTGAGAGCCATCTCTGTCATTATATAAGGGCTGCTTCAATAGCATTTATTAATTCAAAAGATTCAGATATCTCATTATGCGTTACCCGGAGAGCATCTTACTGACTGGGGACACATACTTAAAGTTCCGCTACAAGTGTCTCCAACTTCATTTTTTCTGTCTGACACATACAAATCAAAAATACACACACATCAGAAACCCTCAGACATAATGTAAATAATACTGGCTAATCTATGTAATACAGTGATACTACTGTTAATATGACTTAAGAACAAGTACTATACAGGGGAATGCTCTTGTGACTCCATGGATAAAGATAACAAATGTCTTTATCTACATTTGTGTCCTGTGAAATACTAAACTGTTAAATTCAGATATTTATTTATATCATACACGTAATCTACCTAATGCAGACTTCATGGCTTGTTTTTGGTTTTGGGCACAAATCTGCTAGAAAGACTGGAACAAGAAGACTAAACTGGAACAAGAAGACTAACAGTCCTCAGCCCTCTCCAAAGCACGGACATAGCTACTCTTAAAACTACTGTGGGTAAACAGCCTCAGATTTTGAAAAACCCTGCTTACCCCACATTATCTCCTCAAGCGCTCAATTAAACAGTTTCTTACTAACTGCAACGACAGCATCTTTGGAAGACCTACCAGTTATAGTAGTAAGGTAAAACAAAGAATTGAATGAAAAAATGAGAGGAAAAAAAAATTCTACCATCCACTCATTAGTTACTTCTGTAATATCACAGAAGTTGTTGACGCAAAAAAATTATAATTAAAACATAATGAAAATGTATCACATCATATCAGAAATGGAAACACAGACTTACTGTATTTTTTAAAAAAAGTATTAAACAGCAGATTGAAAAGATGAGTAGAGTAATCAGACATCTAAATACCTTGAAATTATATATTGGAAGGGCAATACCCCCATTCTTTAACTTAATTAAGCCTTGTGAATATTATCTATCTAAATTTTGGGCTTCTCGTTATAATAAGAATAATGGACATCCATTAGGATACACTACATTTTCCAAGGTAATTATACAGAGAGTATTACTGATAACAAGAAAATCAAAGCTATGTTTCCTGCTTGGTTTCACACATTGGTTAGCCTGTAAAGATCAATAACTGAACTTAAAACCGAAAATTAACATTTAGTATTTGTTTACAATTGTATTTTAGTTAAAGGCAATAGGTGGCAGATGACTAGTCACATTTTGGGATTCTAATGAAAGACTGGCTTATAAGGAAAAATAGTCTTTTTCATAAAAACTTCCAGATCCTTTAAGTGAGATCCAGAGTAATTACCCAGTTTTGCGGCCTTACTGTAAAAATCATTACACATTTGAACAGAATGCCTATATTAATAGTCATGTAACAGATTTGGGATATAAGTATTAGAGTGTTTTATTTCATACTCTGTTACAAAGACGGCATTGGATGGCCTGCAGTGCAGAAGAATTATAACATCTAAAGGAGGCACATTTAAATTAATAGTTGAATCCATACACACTTTATTCAAATCAGTGCTTCTTTACCTGCTCCAGCAATACAATACAGCATCACTTTGAGAATCGCTTATAAAATAAGCACATTAACTAAGTTTATTATGCCATATTCTGGAACTGTTGAAAAATTGTTACAACTTACCTTCTCTGTACAAGACCAAAAGCCGTAACTTGTACTAAGCAAAATGAACCCTACGCTCTTCAAATCACTACCATTTTTTCAGCCATAAAATACCAATTCACAGCTGAAGCTGAAAGCAGAGAGCTCTGCATGAGCCCTTCCTACCTTTACATGAAACTTCCCTTCACCTCAAAGACTAATTATTAGCCTTCCCCTTAATTTGTGACTATATTAAAGAAATTTAATTAGGCCCAAATTGAAAGCAGCTGAAAATGCAGAGCCTTTCTTCTCCTACATTAATTCACAGTTTTGCTTGCATTAATGTTAACTGATTACCAATGAGTTGCATTTTATTGTCTAAATCATCACAGTGTGTTGTAATCAGCAACAGTATTACCAGATTAATTTGAGCTAATTTGGGGTCAAATTCTGCTTCCCCATTACATGGTGGTGAACTGAAGTAACACCACAGAGAGCAGCAGAAGTTACCCTGAATACGTCTTGGCAGAACAGAGATGGGGATCTTGCTCTTATTACCAGGCTGGAAAGTGCTACAGCCTCAGTGCTCACTTAGCAGCTGGGAAACATGGAGCAAATTAAAGGGACTCAGACTTCCCCATTGAGGCGATTCTGTAGGAAAATTACCATTCTAGACTTTTTCCAAATCAGCATTCTGCAGCAGATGCAGTTTGCTGACAGTCGCTTGATGCAGTTATATTTACAATGGGGATGAGTCTTGAAACATTATAGTTTATATTTTATTTTAAAGTTACCTCTATCCTTAAGAAGAAGAAAAAAAAGAAAAAGAAAAAAAAAAAGAAAAAGTCATAGTCATGCAGATGTTAGTGTTTGCATTATGTGAATGTTTCCAGTCAGCGCCACTTAAAGAAGCATTTTTAGCAGAAGTTGGTCTCCTGCCCAGAATATGGTCGTGCAGAAATCATACAAATCATTGTCAAGTGCATGCTTTTGTTCCTGTGCAAGCACTCTGAATTAAACCCATTGCTGAATAATGAGGAACCTGCTTCATCATTTCCTTGCTCTTGTGAAGCCCAGTGTCCCTTGTCTTCATATTTCCAGCCTGTTCCCTTCAGGTTTTTTATTTTCTAATCAAATTGCCATAGGGCTGGGCTGCAGATGGGAAAAGCTCAGAACTGACATAATTATTGTAATGTATTTGGGTACCTAATGAAAACAAATCTATCAGCAGTTCCATTCCCCACTCACGCCTGGGGGATTTCTCAGAGCTGTGTGATTTGTTTTTCTGTTTCGGGAAAATGTTCATTTTTCTGATCATGAATTGAACGAAATAATCACCGTTTCAGAAATATCATTAATTAAATATGCAGGGGAAAAAAACAGTATGATTAGGTTAATCAGAGCATTTGTGCTGATGACTTGGAAATGCTGGGGTCTTTTTCATACATTTTTGCTACAATTACGCGTCCAAAGAAAATTCTTACTGCTTCAAGGAAGAGGAATCTTTCAGTTGTGAGATTGTCAAAACCAACAATGTGGGTATTTGGACAATTTCAAATTCTTCCTTGCAGAGCACTCAGCAGTCACACTTTTCCCAAAACCTGTCCCGTTTCTCCCTTTACCATATAGAAACTTTTCCAAACCAGTTAATTTTCCTGCATACAGATACAGCTGTCTTTTTCCTACCATGTGGGGTATGACTTGATGCTCACAAAGGGTGTCTGCTGGTGGGGCAGCCCAAGGAGTCCTAAAGGTCCACATGGAGGAGGAAAGAGACCCTCAAAAACCTTCTGCATGAGTTGAAATCTAGAGATATTGGGGAAGAGCTGAGCTCTGTCCTTACAGACACCAAGATAATAAGAATCTTTATGGTTATTTGGATTTATCTGAGCATATGCACAGATTCAGAAGCAAATTACTTTACGGAACAAAGTAAAAAGACAAGTTTCTATGAAGTCAGGAGATAATGTCATGAATATAAGAAGGATAAAAAGTCATTTTGTCTTACTCAAATATGTAAGTAATTTTAAATTTTCTCACAACCAAAGCCTAAAAGTACATTTCATAAGAATATTTTTTATTTCATTAAAGACATCCATATGCTTGTATGAAAGCAGTGGTTTGGGATGTTATTACATCCCAACAACTGTTTGTTACTTTTGATTCAAAAGGGACAGACGGTGGCAATAACACATTTAGGAGGAGGGGAAAAGAAAA
>VXBW01000282.1:2488359-2607058 GCA_013400375.1 Thinocorus orbignyianus | reverse complement strand
AAAAAAAAAAAAAAAAAAAAAGGGAAAACCTGGAGGATATTTGGATAACCATGCTTATCAGGCATTTTGTTTCTAAAAATGAACATTTTTTTGACAAAGCATCGCACCTGTGGAATTTGAGATGCAGACATCTTTCCTTTTTCCCCAGTTCTTTGTCACCATTGCAGCCATCCTGCACTCTGATCATCAATACGGGACCACTGTGTTTGAAGAAGAGCACTGTTCCTGCTGCTGAGGAGAGACGTTCAGGTCTGAGTGTTCAGGGTTTTTTTCCTAGTGAGACTACATATGTGAAAAAAGATATTACAGTTTCTGTTTCAATATCAGCATCTATTGAAAGGAAGAATTAAAAAGAACTAAAGAGAAGAAAAAGTCATCACTTATCAAATAAAACTGTCATAATCATATATTTCTTAAAATTTATGTGTTAAACTATTTATAGTCAAAGATGTGCTTACATTTTACCATGGGAAAAAAAAAAAAGAAACTAAGTATCTTGAAATACAAATAATGTTATAGCATGACTTGGCATTTTCTCTGAAGGACTTCTCACTGGAGAAATTAATTTCTTGGCAGTGTACATTTATGCCTTTTCTTCTTCTGCATATCTAAATACAAATGTCTTCCAGTCAACCCTTATAAAAATAAGAAGGTGCCAGTTGGCTCTTTGTGTGAAAGCATGGTCTCTTATAGGATAAAACCATATACATAGCTGCAACGAACATGATTTAATCATCATTATGTTTATTATCCTTTTTCAGCAGGCTGAAAAGGAAAAAGTGTTTTTGACACCCAGTGGATTTCAGTTACTACTGTAGTAACTGGAGGCACCCTGACAATTTATGGCCTCTCAGTTGTACCAGTTCCTGGTACAAACCCAACTCTCCAAGGGCTGGTAGACTCCATCAGGTTCAAAATGTCTGCTCATCTACATACAGACAGCTGCATCCCTCCTCTCCTGCCTCCCAGAAGAGATGAGAGGCTCAATTTTGCCTTTGGGAACACGGTAATGAGCATTGTTTAAGAGACGGGATAGTGAAAATCTTGGAGTATAAGCCTTTGGGATTTTTTTCTTTTTTTTGACGTGTGTAGCAGTGGGAAAAGCGACAAACCAAAGGGGATGGTTTACGAAGTCTCTCACAGAAGTTCTAGATGAAGCCTTTGCCGCTGTGGAAGGCAGCTGGGTACCACCTGCTCGTCAACAGGAGTGATGTCCTCTGTCAGGGGCACAGCACTGCAGGGCCTAATAGATGGGATCATCAGATACCATTAATCAGAGAAACAGAATTTAAACCAAGGTAAAAGGGATAATATGGTGGAGATACACTATTTTGCTTGCTACTTTGTTTTGACTGTATTTTATTGTAATTATAGCTAAACACAGCACTACGCTGCTTCTAGAACGCAAATGGATAAATAGGCAAAAGAAAGACAGGCTACATTTTGTGTTCCTTGGAAAGAAAACCCAAAGCAACAGAGGAACCCTACAAAAGTGCTCCTTTTCAGATGCCACGCATAGCAAAAATAGTTTAATTAGCTAATGTCTGACTCCTAATTGACAGCCAGCAATGCAGCTCCTAAAACATACAGTTTGAGCTGAGTTAGCAAAGGAGCGCTAGTGATTTTCCGTGAGAAGATGTGCATTGCAAACTGATTTGGCATTTGCACATTCTGTGTTATTTCTCAGTCAGAACAATCTGAGCCACACCGTTTCATTACGCTTGTGAGCAGAGGTACAGAAGCTTATTGTCAGTGCCTTCTTTTTTGTTTTCAGAGAGGCATGTGATAGCTGAGAAGTATTAAAAAGTGGCACATCTATATCGAGAGGGTATCTTTGTGTCACCCTTGTATATGCAAAATGGATTTTATTTATTGCTGTTGCTTCTTGACTTTAAACTCTCTGGAGTTACCTTCACTTTTTCATCTTATATACAAAGTTGAGCCTCTGAGTGGCTGAACACCTCTGCCTGAGCAACTCCTGAGCTCAACTGAGCTGTCAGGGACTGGGAAAATGGGCTGAAACCTCTCAACTCTTTAAAGACTCCGCAACTCTTCAAATACCACTTGAGAAGCATTTAACAGAAATGTTTCTTGGTCCATCTTGGGAGTAAGAGCGCATTTTGTAGGAAAGACGCTGAAGGGCTGCACTTCATCTTTTTTATGGGTCTGTGCAAGAACATACTTAACTTCAAAAGAGAGGAGCCTAAAATGTGTAAAATATTTAAGCTTTTTTTTAAAACTGGCACATTTTCTACTGCAGTAAAATGAACCAGAGATGGGAATATGGCTGGCTTCTTATGCACAGCATTATTTCTCTAACTCCTCTCACCGTAATTACAGCTTACAGTAAGCTGTATCTCCCTGTTTCTGACATGACAATAAATGCTAAACTATGTAGTAAATTAAATATCTTATTTCTCACACTCACCATCAATCTAATATGTGTCTCTAAAAATCCTCTTATTGATGCTCACTGATTTTCTTCACTAGATCTCACTCTATGTGCAGCCTTAACTAAAGTTTATTTGGTGAAGATGTACGATTGAAGAATTATCATTAGACAAGCAGTGAGGTACCCGTGTCACAGCTGGTGAAATACAAATGCCAGAGCTGTCCTCTTGTATGGCAGCCCCTGACAAGGTTTATTTACACACAAGAGGCCTTAACAAGTAAATAAAGATATAAAATCAGAGATAATCTTGCTAAATAAAGTGGACCACAAAAGGCACAACACAAATACTTAAGCAGTAACATCATTTTAGTACCGTTTACTGTTATCAGAGTCCATGGTATTGTTCTTCTTACCCTGGTTTCTTAAACAAAGAAATACAGCTTTAAATAATGGCTAAAACTGCAGATTTTGATCCCACTGAATAAGCTGGAAAACCTTCAGCTGCTCTCACTTTGAAACAAATGTCTAATATCCCACCAGCTGGCTAAAGTTTATAGCCCAGAGTACAGAAATGATCAGACTCATGGTCAGTATCTGGCCTTTAAAGACAGACAAACTTGTGCTTGAGTCCATATGACTGTGGGTTTTTATGGTAAAGGTGAGCTTTCTTTACACAGTCCCACTAATCTATAGAAACGCTCTCCTAGTGCAGGATTCCTTCCTGACAGAAGCCACAGAAGTCTCATTGTCACCAAAGCACAAAGGCTGTCACCCAAAAGATGCGAAGCGTGGTTTTCACAAGAGTTTAGCTCAGACCACTAAGGAGCTAGTGTAGACCATGCATGCTTTTGGTTTACTTCTACTTGTTTATGTTACTTGTCCATTCAGCTAAACCCCAGCTGTTTTGATATTGATATCATATATCAAAATATTTTTATTTTGCTTTAGGAGGGAGTCAGGGGATGGGAGAAAAATGAAACAAAAATAATTGCAATAAAGTATCCAACCTAGCTGATGAAGTTTAGTATCGAGCAACAAAGGAATACAGAAAACCTAAAATCAATCCATTTTATCAAATGTTATAGCTGATTCAAATTAATTTTAATGTTGTTTTTCTAAAACATACCAGTACATGCAATGTATCAAAAATGCATCATAAAGAAAATAAAACTATTTTCCTGGTCATAAACTGAGACAAATTCCATTTCTCATCAGCAGCTGAAGTCCAACAGATCTTCTCTGGAGTTATTAATATCTTGTCACCAGCCAGACCAATGTTCATTAAATATTTATTAACCATGTAGGAGATTTCAGCAGGGAAATATTGTGAACATTATGTTAAGCAGACAATACTTCAGTGCTGTCTCTTTTTCAGAGGTTATTCTGTGATGTTTCTAGGCAGGCAGATTTACTCTGATGAAACACAGCTACTAAGAAACTGGCGAAAAAGTTAGACACAAGGTAGTATCCATATTTTAATCTCTGATCAAACAGGCAGTTTTTGTGAGCATAAATATGCGTCTAACGTTGTTATGTATTAACCCAAGACAACAGACAACAGCATCTTGTCTCTAGAGATACAAGACACTGAAAGATGGATAATGATATTGGCCTTACATGCAGAGTTTCTACGAGCGGTGTTTGGGATTGTAATGTCAGAGAAATAGATGTGGTAAATTCTTCCTCGAAATTACCTGGGAATTTGGTATCTTTGCTATCCGTTACTGCACTGGTATAGAGCAATAGTAATTTAATAGTGCCCAAGCTCAGGTCTGTTGGAAGCATTTTGGAGGCTCCCAGACACATCCCAGTCATCTAATTCCTCATCCTTTTCCTAGCTCATGGGAGTACATAAGGATTGTCTGATCTTGAGAAAAGATGCCTGGTTTCAGCACTACAGACAATGGGAAATTTGGACTGAAAAAAAAAATAAAATTAGAAAGCGATGTAACGGTTGAATATTGAGCCAAAGGTCTCTCATTCAGTGGCAAGGGGGCAAAATTATTCAGTTACAAGGAACACAGCTTTGTTCTGACTTTGTCAAAATACAAGCAAGACTAATGGAAATTTGGTTTACTGCAGTCATTGCTTTACAGGTCAGGCTGATAAGAAAACATAATTGCAGAATTGTCAGAATTTCAACAGGAAAAAAAAAAAAAAAGTCCATCATATACTGTAATAAAGTGTGAACCGATGCCCACCTATCAATTGTGTGAGTCCAGAGGAATTTACACTTGGAAGCTTATTTTCAAGGAATAAGAGCATTAGGGATTTTGACCATTCATTTTAATTATAACCTGTGAGAACTAAAGAAAGAAGTTAGGGAATTTGAGCCACCTCTTCCAGTGCCTAAAATGATGTTTTTAAATTCTTTCAGAATACCATCAAACATAAATATCCCTCAGGTTTCCACCCTGGAAATGTTTTAATTTCAAATCAGCATGAAATATAAAAACACTGATATATTCTGTGGCCAGGCATCTTAATCCTAAACTATAACTGCTTAACCACATGATTCATAGCATGCTACAGCCTCTTTTCTCCCCAGGGGACAGGTTACAAGGCTCAGGTATTGCAGCCACATCTCCACCATGACTGTCCCCCAGCCAAAACCCCCAGGAGAAACAGGGGCCGGACTGGTGGGATAGTCCCCAGCCTCCTTGAGGAGTTGTGCCATGCTAGCAGGTACAGTCGAACGCCCATAGAGATGTGCTGATAGAGTGCTTCAGCCTGCACTTCACTTTAATTTTTTTCCAAGAAATATCTTCAGAAAATTACACTTCATCAATAAATTTATTTTAGATGAAATCAACCTACCAGCTCCTAAAGTGAATTTTGAAAAACATGGATCATCAAATAAGTCTGGACCATTTTTAAATGTAGTGGAGTGTTGAATAGACTTAGACCTGAAGTGTGATGCTTATCTGGAGCCTGTGCAAAGCTCCACCCTTTGCCTGCAGCAGCGCAACCGTGGGCAGCCTTTCTGTCCTTTGGAGAGCAAGGTGTTAGCGTGGGGAGACTCTCCTCGCACCCTGCTGTTGAGGCTTCAGGCTGTGTGTACACTCCTTTTTTAATATACAACGTTTTAAGCAAGTGCTAACATTGCAAAGGCTTCCCCTGAGCTTTTGTGGTTTCTTCCCTGTAGGGTTTTCTTCGCTGTCAATTAACACCATGTGTTTTCTGGGACCAGTTAAATAAAGCCATTTTTCCTTCCTACCTTGATGGATTTTTGTTCAATAAACTGCTTTGTCTTGAGTAAAAGCCCTGGTGGAGCACCCTGCACAGATTTGTCTTTACACACAGTTGACTATTGTCAGGGAGACAGTGATATGCCAGGCTGGCACCTAAATCCAATAGTAATGCCAATAGCACTAAAAATAGCACAAGCCAGAATGAAAAGTTTGTGGTGAAAACGGCCTTATTTTTGGTTCCTGTTAAATTGTTCATTTTTGTTGTGCAAATGTCACATTTCTCGCACGTGGTCTTATAATATTTTTATGCAGAATAATCACCGTAGTTGCCTGCTTGTCCTTAAAACCGGGACGATATTTTAGCTTTGCATGCATAAACTCACCTTCTCCCTTTTTCATCAAAACAATTATAGTAATGTAAAATGTCATGTCAGTAAGAAAAGTTTGCTGGTATTCTCCTAATTATGCAAAATCGCTTTCTCATCACTCTGTTTACCTCTGTTAAACCTAAGTTTCCAGCTGTAATTGTTCCTTTGGGCTACCCAGGGAGGTGGATGCTGTGAAGCTGGCTGCTCACGTCTCCCTCTGTGCTGTTCCTGCTCTGATCCCCTCATCTCCAGAGCCTGCAGAAGAAACCCTGCACTGCTTTGCAGGTACAGAGAAGGTGACAGTGGAAAGTAGCTGTACCCCTCGATGTTTCCCCCAGCACACACACAAACCCCACGCACACAAACCCCCCACACACAGTCATTTATTTTCCTGGGAAGAACTAGTAGCAGAGAGGAGATAATCATTTTTAATTTTCTAAAGCAGTCAGACTTGGAAGGAGGGAGAAACAATGCCAAACCTGTAGTCCCAATATTTTTTTTCAGAACGAGGAAGGAAAGCCTTGAAATTTTACCAGCAACAAAGTTATAAAAAGTAATGAAATAACAAGAATATCTGCCAATGGAAAGCAATAGCTAACCTAAACTTAGAGTCCACAACTGAATCTCTTTCTATTCTGTGCACACAAACATGTTTAATACGTGCTGTATGATTGCAACATTTTATTAGAACAGTTTTATCCATGTGGTCCTTTAATGAATTTGAACCATTATCGAGGATACCACTTGTACATGACAAATGGAGAGAGCTGGCTGGCTGAGGGCTTCTGCATTGATATAAATGTATTTTTACACTGTTGTTGGCTCAGTCTCAGGCTTTGCCATCTGTAGCAGAAAATATTTCATGTGAAGTAGGCTCTTGACTGTGGTTAGATAATAAAGGATTATACTGAAAAGGTTTGTCAGCAAATATCTGCAAGGCTGCTCCAACCAGCCTGTGTGGCAAAGGCTTCAGCAGACCCAGGGAGAGGTGATGGGGATTGCAAGCACCCCTGTTGCACACAATATGGCACAGCTACCTATAGCAAGAGATAGGCATAAATGTGAATATTTAAGCAACGCTTTTTTCTTTTATTTTTTAAATCAAGCATGTAAGTGAAAGAAGAGCCCTTTATACTTCTGATAATATCAGTTGCGTCCAGCTATGTATTGGAATAAAAAGATAGCTGCAGTTTACTCAGCGAGGGCCCTATTTAGCATTCCCTGCTGCCATAAAAGTCCTATTGTCTCCAGCAGGAGCTTTGCCTGGCTAAAACAAAAGAAATTCTGAATAGGGACAGAAATAACCCAGCACAATACCCAGGCCCTTCATCACACCCGCCTGGCCCTGCGCCTCACAGGCACTCACTGCCCAGTACCCCTGGGAATCCTGCAGACACCCAGCCCATGCCCAGGGCATCCCGACTGGCATCACCTGCAGCTCCCTGGGGACATCCACCAGAGCTGACCCAGCGCCTGGATTTTGGCAACTCCAGGTCTAGTAATCACTATTTCTGTTATTTAGTAGAAGGGACAAAAAATGATGAGCATAAGGCTGGTGAGGAGGAGAGGATAAAAAAAACAGAGTTGTTGCAGTTCTTGGATTTGACTTTCCCTGTGTCAACTGCTGCAGTGTGTACAAATCACAAGGGGGAAAAAAGGAAAGAAAAGGAAAAAAAAAAAGAAAATCAATAGAAATAAGAAGATCATAATCTGAAAACATCTCATAGCTGAGAATAATCTATACAAATGTTGCATTTAATCAAGCAGATAGAGTTCCCTCTCTTTTTGGTAATCATCTCCAAAAGGAGGGATGTCGACATCCCTGCTATTTCAATTCTCCTAAATAAAAATAAAGTAGTGATTTATCATCCTTATCTGGGTGTCATATAAACAAAGGTGCATGCTTATTGTTTACTCTCGGTCTCTGAATGGTGATGTGATTTCCTTCTGAAAGTGCAGAAGAGAACATGATTCAATTATCTTTCCAGCAAAGTTCAAAGAATCTGTACTCCCAGCGTAATTTCAGTGTATAGTTTTAGTCACTGGGGTAGACACTGCTTCAACAGAAATCGCAACTAATGTGGTGAACGTGTCAAGGTCCCCCATCCTGATCTATCGCACCCAGCTGAGGCAGGCAGGTGATGGAAGTGGCCTGTCAGTAGGAGACAGATGGGAGTGCCTCACGTTCCAAACCCTGCCCCTGCTTCCTGATAAGAAACAAGAAAAAACATCAAAAACATAGCTTACTGATTTGCCCGGGATTTCTTCTTTCTGTCTTTTTTTTTTTTTTTTAAAGTCACTCTATTTCAAGCAATACCATTTTCATTGAATCCAAATGTTCAGGTTTCATATTCAGCTTTCAATTCAAAGTCCCAGAAAAGATTGTGGCTTTTTTTCTTTTTAAAGAGGAAGGAAGGAAAAAATCATGGGGATTCCTGGGGAATCAGCAGCTCCTCACGTTGTTTGGGGTTTATTTTTTAATGCAATGTACATGAATTGAACAGGTAAGATGCTCTGTCACATATTACCTATTAAATTCAATTAAAATACTATTCTTTCAATTAAAATTGGAGATGGAGTATGTAAAAAAAATTAGTCTCTTGCTGACCCTTCCTGGCCTCAAGCTTTCACTAAAAAATTTGGAGCTGAGAGTCTTATCTTCATCCCAGGGAATTGATGTGGGAGGCAGATGCCTCCTTGCCGCAAGCCTGTGCAAAGCACCCCAGCAGGAACCAGAGCCATCCCCCACCTCCTGGATGCCCGAAATCTGGAGCCAGAGCCATCTCTGAGCCACACGCTCCAGTGAGCCCCCAACACACTGTCCCCAGCCCTCCTAGACCCCTTCACTTCTCCTTTGGGGACAGCCAAAACCATCCAGCAAGTAAAACGTAGAAAACCTCTCCCAAAGCTGGTGCCTCCCGTATCTTACTTTATGCTCTGGCATGTGCCCAGATTTTTTGGATGGGAACTACTGTTTCCTCCATCTGGCTCTACAGAAAATCTTAATTGCACCATGCGGTTCTGGGTACTGAAAGGCAGCTGGAACATCCGCCAGCCTCAGTGGTGCCTAACCCAGAAAAGTATTTCCAATATTGAAACGTCAAGAGCAATAAGGACCGTTTGCCTTCATGGCAAACCTACAATTGGCAGTCTCATTCTGATGAGAAAACAGAGGGCTAGGGATATCCTACCAGGTAGGGATGAATTAATGTTTAGGCTCTAGAAGAGGTGACAGCGCAAGTCCTTTGGCTTTGGGGTAAAATCCTTGGGAGTTCCCTTCCATGCCCCAGCCCACCCATTGGGTTGTTGGGTTTTTTTTGTACTGGTTGCAAAGAGTTACCTGGAAAACTCTGCATATGCTTTTCAAGCTGATTTTCATCGTTATATTTCATGTATAAATTTAATAAATCCAGGCATTTAAGAACAGTCCTATTAGTACAGTTCTCATATATATAAATATTATATAATTGTGCAGTGAGGCCTCATTTCCTTCCTCTGCATATACATTTAAATTTGCAGAACTTACATATAAAACAATATCATGATTTTCAGGCATTAAAAAAATATAAACTTTTTTGGTTTTTTTTGTAGTTAGCATCAGCTTTTTTGTCTATGGAATTTGGTTTGTTGCACTAAAATGCTTCCCCACCTGCAGGTGTTCTGACCAAAAAACTCAGCAAATCAAAGGGGCAAAGCTCAGGACAGACCAAAATATCAGCCAAAATCTTCTTTTAGTATAAGTCTTGCTACAGCAACATATGGCAGCACGTTTTGCAGGTTTAAGATGCTGTTTGTAAGACTGTAAAACATCCTTACATAAAGCATGTTCTTTAACAGAGGAAGCTGCTTTCGGACAAATATCCAAAGCCAAATCATTTATTTCAATTCTCTGATTCTGTTTCTGCTTTAAAACAGAAGAACACACTAAATTTTAGTTGCGGTAATTACAGTAACACTAGATTTTTTCCACACACAAGAAATAATGTTCTGGAACATAATTGTATCCATGAGGCTGCATCCCCATAAACCAGCACTCCTGAAGCTGTAAAAGCTAATGCAGGTCATACTACGTTTCATATACATTATAAAAGCAGGTCTAATAACTTTTTTTTTCTTTTCCCCAGTTCTCTGTACTTTATCACCGTAGATGAATGTTAAGGTCTTACAATGAATGTCAAGATAGGGTATTAAGCAGAATTAATTAAGTTCATGGTCAGCTTTTTGCCTTAAGAAAAAAAATCCCAATCTTCCGCCTGTTTCACTTCTCATTCATTTTTTATTTTGTCTTCTGAGAATTATAAAACTGGCTACCAAGGAGATTTGCAGACAATTTTAGAAATTACTTGATAGAGCTAGGATTAGAATTTTTGTAGATTTTCTGACTATTCAATTAAATTTTATATATACAAAATGGACATTATATAATATAATTATATAATCATAATTTTGTGGAGTTTTTTCCTGACAAAAAGAGCTTTTGTAGTCCATAGTATTCTCTTTTTCATTTTTTTCTTTTTAAGACTATGGCAGTCAGCTATTAAAACAGATGCTTCAAACACTTTATTGGGCTGTCTGCCAGCTGCTTTTGCATGATTCTACTGATTTCCACAGGGCTACACCAACATATACCAGGATTTCAAGAAAAAGGACAGTGATTCCACCTGGCCAAGCCTCACTCGTGTGGTTTTATGTAATTAAATGGTATTTGAGTAGGAAGCTGCAGGTTCAGGTGAGGCCATTTCTGTCTTTTTCTATTGCACACCTTTCTGCTGCGTTACACAGATGACAGAAATACTGTCTTAAATATGACTGTGTGCCTCCAAATAATGCCAGGAGCATTTACCTGACATACGTATAACTGTATTAAATGTCCAGGATAATTTTGATACAGACAAAATCCTTTGGGGCTCAAGAAGACGGGATTAGTCACAGACAAGTTCTATCACCAATCATCTTAAATTTCAAAAAATCTTCAGCAAACTGCAAAAGATTTTTCAGTGATCTTCAGACAAAAAAATACCTACTCCAAATAGAGTTTTGGTTGTTTCTTGAGGGGTGTTTGTTGAGAAAATCCAGGTTGAACACTACCGTTAATCATCTTCGCTATGCTTGTGTTGCCAGACCTCCAAGAATAGAGAGCCAGCAGCTAGCTGTTGAGGCTAGACGTTATTGGGGAAATTATTAAATCTTTTCCTGTCTTTTCCCAAAGGCTTTAAAAGCAATGAGAATGCTCCAGGTTTCCCTGGCCCACAGAGGTTGTGTTTAAGCCTATTTTGTGGTTCCACATACAAGCCAAAAGAGAGAAAAACGAAAAGCAAATCTCAAGGGGGTACAAAGCCACACGAGGCAAACGGCAGAGTCCTCGGGGAAATGAACTCCCCTGTTTTGCTTAGCAGAGAGTATAATTCACCCCAAAAATGCTGCAAATCTTGAGAGGCAGGAAGGTAATCCCATTGCGAGACAGGCCATCCTATCCACAGGTCAAGATTTACAGCAGATGCTGAGGACACTGATGGTTATCTCGCTTCTGCAGGGTTTGGCATTGAGCAAACTTCCCCAGCTCACCCAGGCACCACTCTCATATCCCCACTTCTCTTTCCCTTTCTTGCCTCAAGGTATTCCTTCACTCTTCTCCTCTACCATAAACTTCAGTCAAAAAACAAAAACAAAAACAAAACAAAACCAAACAAAACAAAACAAAAAACCACAAAATTTCAGCTTATTTATTTTTTTAAATGCCATTTATTCTTGGCAGTGAAAGCTACTCATGATTTCTCTGTTGCTGGACTGGGGAAGAGGCTCCTAAGAAGTCATCCCACAAACCAAACTGCTGTCTCCCTCTGCTTTGCACTCATCTTCATGCTGCTTCTTTCCAGTCCGACTCCTTATAAAGATCACACAGCCCCGTAGTTTCCAACATCTTAATCATTGCCTGCAATCCTGAATGAGCCACTTTCACTGGACTGTCTTCTGTAAAAGTTGACGCCCCACCCAATGCAAGCAGCCATGGGGATGTCCATGTTCACCTCCTCCACAGAGCATCCAACAGCAACAAAGGGTATCCCAGGTCTCTTTGCTTGGGAAGAAGAGGCAACATATAGAAAAAAATACTTATTTGTTTAGTAACATTTACGTATTCTTAATGCAACTACCACATGCTATGCTGGTTAAAGTGGTTCTGTTCAATGACCGAAAATAATATAGATACCTCACAAAATTATAAACTTACATGATTTTTATCAGGCTCTCATAATTAACCTGCAGATGAGCCACAGTTTGTCATCAGCCATCCTCCTTTCACCTCCAGACTACCCCGGAAGGGCAGGAGAAGCCTGAGAACATCGCAGAAGCTTTACTCTGATGCTCTTGGACACTTGCAAACATGAAGGGTCTATTGCATGCACTGAGACCTTCACCCAGAAACCTCAGCACTGAGAAGACCTGGAGGAAAGCAATGTGTTCTCTACTTCCTATGTGTGATAGCCCTTAAATAAAGTGGGGCTGGGGGTGTGGGAGTTTACTGCATCTCTTCAAAATACAAAACTAATGCAAGCCCTAGCACTATTCTCCTGTTATGTATTACTTCTGGAGAAAATGTCCCTAAACACATGGCTGTGATTATAGGTCTCAAGGTTTTGCCTCCATGTAGTGAATCTCAAAAGCCTTGAAGTTCAAAATATTTCTTGTAGGCTCCCTCAATTTAGTTCAATAGAACAGTTCCTTCTCACTCGTAATTGAGTTGTCAGCTTGCAAAAAGACTTTCCGTGTTAATATCGCTGGATTTGATTAAAGCCACAATATTGCCCAGCATACAGCCACAGACAGGGCAGTGGCTCTCACTGACAGTCACACTGATGTTTGCATGTTCATAGCATCTTATGTACTCTGACAGCACTGGCCGGCCAAGGAGGAAAGTATCACCAAAGGAAAGGACAAAATTTTGTTCTTCTCCTGCCACTGTTTATGTTCACTGAAGCTGCAGATTGAGCTTTTAGCAAGCAGAGTAGCCCACATGTACAAATTTGTGAGGATGTTGTGTCTGCAGTAAGCTTTGTATTACCATATAAATCTGTTGTTCTCCTAGAAAGTCATTTAATTGTAAATCTCATTGCTTAACTTTAAATAAGTAGCATGTTATTCCTAATACTTCATGGTGGGTGATGTCAAATAGAAACATGACAATGACTCATTCTTCCTTTCTTCAGGCAGTGGTGGTGATTTTAGAGTGATTCTAATTAATAAGAAACATTCATAGCTCATTTGTAGTTGCTCACAGTTTACTTTTTGTAAGGGAGAAGTTGACACCGCAAACGAGACTTGAAATCATCACCAGGCAAAGTCAAGGAGATGCTGATCAACCCCGTAGTGCTCTGCCATACTTGCTACCCATGCAGAAAACTTGTTCCTCTTGCCAGCAGCTCCCAGCCTAAAAAATATTAATATTCATCAGAACTGCCACACTTGTCTACTGAAATTAATCAGTACATCATAATTAGCCAGAGCTTTGCACATTTTAGCACACATTTTAATAATTCACAGAATGACCTGAAGAATTTGAAGCCAAAAAAAGGAAGATACCAAAGGATGTGTTTAAAGTGTGACATTTTGACATGTAGAGGCAGAAAAGGCAAAAATGTGAATTCTTAAAGGCAGTGCCTTTTCACAGATTCACCAAAAGGCTATGGCTAGAAGGGAGCCCTTTGCACGCCTTCTCCTCTTTCAGAGCCACCCAGACCAGGCTGCTTGTGAGTATTTCCACAGATGAAGAAACCACAGTACAACTGAAAGACCTCTCCAGGTTAGGTCTGCAGGAGCTCCCCACTGGCATCTGTTCTCAGCCAGACAGCGGTTTCACCTCTCCCCTGACTTTGCCCATGTCCGGATCACACATATTTCCATCACCTCTGAACAATGGCTCTGTTGCTGGCAATGATTCAGTTATTCAATAACAATCAAATCCAGCTGCAACACTGCATTTCCCTCCCTCACACACCTTGCTTCTCTCCCCCAGGGTCCTCCTGCAGAGGTGAACGATGGTGCAAATGTCACCAAGTCTCGTGCTGTCACACACCCCAGAGCACCCTCCTACCTCTCTGTGAAATGGATGTTAACGCCATTCCCTGAAACTCGGATACCTTTTGCCAGCTCCTGAAGGCCACACTCATTGTCTCTAAGCACTTCACTTTTACTCAATAACGTTCCTTAGTCAAAGTGAATTCTTTCACGATCACAAAAATCTTTCCAACCTATTTGCAGCCACATCTTTTCACAGCACCTCCATTTATTCCCTGCTTCCAGGCTTTTACCATTGATACAGGACTTGCAAATCTGCAGGGAATTTTGCACCTGATAATTTTTTTCCAGATTTCTAAAGGCAGTACCTCTGACCACCACCACGAGTCATAACTGACCTCCATGGCCTTCTGCACAAGCACCCAAATGCTGATTCCCCCACTGCCACCCCAGTGCAGAGCCACCACTCCTCTGCATGATGCCCATTGCCAGCTCTAATGAGCTGCAATTGGCTCCCACTCTGCTGTGATGTACGGGCTCCACCACAGAGAAATGCCAGTTCACTCATAAACCTTCCAGCTGGATCCTTCTGGAAAATGGAGTGAAGGGTGCCACAGTAGTGAGGACTTCTTTCACTCTCTGCTCTTTCCCCCTTCTCTTCCTTGCCCATTGTTGCTTCTACTTTCAAAGAAGAAAATTTAATTTAGCTATGGTTTGATGCAGAGGATACGAACTTCTGGTGCTGTGCACATGACAACTGGAGAAAATTAATGGGTAATTCCCATTATTTGGCTCTAAGCTGATTCTGGCATGAGAAATAACTGCATTGATGACTAGAATGATGAAAAGATAAACAGCTGACGCAATATTTTAGAACAAAGTAGGTTTACAATGACTTTTTTTGGCAAATAAATTTTACCCAGAGGACTGAATTTACTTGTACTGGTTAGTACAGACATTAGCTGGGTTTGCCCTACCATTCTCTGCAGACATGCAAGAAGAGACTATATTGATGTATCTGTGAACTCCAAAATTCTGATTCTGTCAGAAAATCCACTAAAAGAAAAAACTACATTATCTCACCAGTCCTCATGGAGCTATGCTTACTGACACTGTCTGAGGATTTTGTCCTAGGAGACTAGACTGAAATTAATACCAATGGATTCTTGTAAGGAAGTATAAAATCTAACCAGCTGGAGAGTCTAAACTGTTAACATTTTCACTTCTTCAACTCTGTAATGTGTTTGGGGTTTTTTTACTTCTTTTTCAAACAGTGAGAAAATCATATTAACTTGTCATTACTGACAGTAAAATCTTACTCCCTGACAACTTTACGTGACATCCTTTAATCTATTTTCTTGAAAACAAATTCTACCTTTGCTTACCTGTAAGTGGATTAACTCCATCAGGAGTTTTCAGAATTGTGAGAATCAGAACTGTCTAGGTTGGAAGGGACCTTTAAGATCATCTAGTCCAACCATCAACCTAACTCTGATTAAAAAAAACCCACATGATCACTGAACCATGTCACTAAGCACTATGTCAACACGTCTTTTGAATACCTCCAGGGATGATGCCTCAACCCCTTCCCTGGGCAGCCCATTCCAATGCTTAATAACCCTTTCAGTGTAAACATTTTTCCTGATATCCAATCTGAGCCTCCCCTGGAAAAACTTGAGGCCATTTCCTCTTGTCCCATCACCTGTAACTCGAGAGAAGAGTTCGACCCCCACCTCTCTACAACCTTCTTTCAGGTAGTTGTAGCAATAAGGTCTCCCCTCAGCTTCCTCTTCTCCAGGCTGAACAACTCCAGCTCCCTCATCTCCCTCATAAGACTTGTTCTCCAGACCCCTTATCAGCTTTGTTGCCCTTCTCTGGACCCACTCCAGCACCTCAACATCTTTTTTATGGTAAGCGTCCCAAAATTGTGGACTGAGTATCTACATCAACACAAAAGTGAGGTTAAAAAGGTAATCTGTAAATCTGGGGAAAGAATTGGGCACTTTAAAAACTTTCTTCTTTCCCTTTGAGGCATCTCTTTTAAGCCATCCAGGGGTAACCCTGCTTCACCATTGGGAAGATCAGAGCTGCCTCTCCTCTGGCATAGAACTGCCCCAGGTAGTCTGGGATGTGGAAACAGATTAGTTGTGTGGGTAAAGTATGCTCAGCTCTCACTTGAGTACGATAATAGCATGTTTTGGCACTTCTGACAGATGAGGTATTTTATTAAAATAACATTTGAATTCAAGTAACTTCAACCATTAAATTCAGTATATTATTTACTTCCCAGTTAGAGCTGACACAGATCTCAGCAAGTCGGGTGTTACTGCATCATTTTGCAATTATTTCTCTTGGCAGGTTGAAGGTGGCTTCACACATGATAAATATTTAATGATTTTTTTTTTCCTCTTTTCATTTGATTACCTCATCATTCTGCTTGATTGAGAGACATATCTATCAAAAGCTAGACCAGCACCCCGTTGACTCAAAGCAGCCATAACCTCTGGAGCAAAAGCCCCAACCCTCTGCCAGGCTGTCCAAAACTCCCTGCTTCACTCATCTCACCCCCTTTCCTCCAGTGCCCCCATCAGAAACCTAAAGCCAATCACTAACAGTCATTTTTGTTTAAACATTTTCAGCTTCTCTTTTGTATTAAAAATGAAAAATCTGGGGCACTGATTAAAACGTTTCCAACTTTCCTTTGTAGTCTTTTCTTGGTCTTTGATTTTATTCTTTATGCAGTAGTTTATGCTTCTAGCAAGGATCCGATTGTTTCTTTTGCAGTAACTATGTGCGCAGGTTTGTGTAATGCTTACTAGGTACGTAGATGAACTCTTGTTCCCTACAGAATCCAGCTCAGCAGGTTCATACATAAAAATGCCCATTTCCACCAGTTTTAAGACATTTTAAGGTATTCATATCTCTAAAAATTAAGTAACTGCAGGGCTCCTGAAGCACCAAGGCTCATGCTATGGTGAACCCAATTGCCTATGGAACACAGAAGATCTGTCCTGGGACCCTTGTGTAAGGGGGAAGTAGATCACAGCCAACGTCTTTGGATGTTACTGGAGCTGTTCCCACATCGGGAACATGCTCTCCCCATCATCAGAAATGATCCTGCCACAACTTTGGCATCCCCAAAATTTCCATCCGCACCCACAAGCACATGAGTCACCCCAGCAGGGACTGCACTGTTGGGTAACAGATAGCCAGATCAGGATTACGGGGTCCTTCCTCAATGCCTCACAGGTTCTGTGAGGGAACCACGTATCCTCCATCAGATCCACATACTAAAGTTTGCTCCAACCGGCAACAGGATTTCCATGTTAGCCCAGTGCTGATCTGAGAAAAGGAAGGTAAGGAAAAATAGAACAGAACAGTGGGAAAAAAATCCAAACTGAAGAAAAGAGTAAGTACAAACCTGGGAAAGGAAAGCAGTGGAGCACATCAGTTAGCAGGAACCTTTGTCACAGCATGATGCAGCTGGAATAGTAAGTTCCAATAGTAATTTTAAACATCTCATTCCTGACCAGCTCTGTTTTCAGTTGAAATGCAGCAGCTTTTTAACAAGCTCAGCAAGGGAAGACACAGGCTGTAATGATCTGCACTGCCCTTCTGGAGAAAACTGACGTGATTTTCTCTGCAAAGATTCCCTAGTGCCTTGAACAGACAAGTACATGGACTCCATCCTGTGCTCATGGGGGCCCTCTAGCCATGGTGGGACTGGGGCTGGGATTAGGCTAGGGGATCATGGTCCTCGCATCCTCCTGTATCCTCTGCCACAGCAAGTAGAAACACCATTGGAGGATGGACAGCTGCAAAGAGAAATAAAATATGTGTATACTGATATCCTTTNNAAAAAAAAAAAAATTTTGTTTTCTTATTTTCTTTTTTTTTTTTTTTTTTAAATAAATGAACCATCAAACCATTGACTAGCATGAGAGTAGAAGAGTCACAACTTGGTCCACATCCTAAACCTGGTTAATAGGATCCGAACCAAAATGCTGTCGGCCAATGCAGCCATTCACTGCTAAACGGCTAAATGCCTAGCAACGACTTCCAGCCTGCAAAGCATGAGCTGAAGGTGAAGAAGAGCTGGAAGAGTCAGATATGCTGCTAGAAAACTCAGGATCAGAGGAGAAGCTGAATGTGCAGTCAGCTGCACAGCATGCTCTGCATGTAGCTGCATCTGCAGGGACCTGAACACAGGCAGAGCCTTGGCAGTAAGTGGGGATGGAGGTGGAGATGCCAAAGGGGCATTTGCTGCCTTTTTGTTTGCAGGATGGGATGGGTTTTTAAATTATAAGACACCAACAAGGCCGTGTTGGCACTTCTCAAGTTTGGGGTAAGTGCATGTTTCACAGTTACCAGTGTTTGCAGAGCTCTTTGGGTAAAGGAGGAGGGCTCCCTCTGGATAAAACTAGCTGCCTTCAGCACACCCAAGATCACAAAATCAGAGAAGAAAAGAACTGCAACCCCTAGTTTCAAGGATATGCTACAGAACAACAGGCTTATACTAGCAGCAGATCAATTCCTGATTAAAATTGGTGCAAATCTAGAGAAAATCCCTTCTAATTAATGTACCTGCCCAAGGATAAAGGAGTGAATAAAGCCTGACCCGTCATCAGGGATTTAATTTCTCCCAACAGCCACTCCTGAGGCCAGGACAGTTTGCTCTAGCTAGGGGTCTTCCCCTCATGCTTTTCTCGTCTACAGGACTTGGCTGTAGTGTGCTGAGACGATACCTCGTTAGTAGTAATCATTATACCCTAGGCTGCAGTTTTATTCCTAAGAGACCAGAAAAGGTTATTCAGCCATTGGTTATTTCTGCCTCCTTCCCTGAGAGCATGCTAAATCTTTGCAGAAAAATAATACGCTATTAAACATGACATTAATTAAGTGAAGGATAATCATTACTTTCTCCTATGCTGAGAACTTTGAAGATCTCTACCATATGTTTAGGCTTCCCTCTCTCTTATAACCCAACAGTAAAAACCCTGCATAATTTACAAGTGCTAATAAAAATGCATAAATATTTTCATAATTGTTGGAAAGTTACAGCACAATCAAATGTACAGCACAATCAGATCATTGAGAAAGCAACAGTTTCACAGCAATTTTTGATGCTGGCATTTCCATTTTTAAAGATAGGTTTATCATAACTTTGTGTGTTTTTATTGTAATGGATGAGCATGTCAAAACTCAATGCTGATGTGAAATCACTAACACTTCTTTTTCTCCTTTTATGGGGTAAAATTTTTGTTTGAGATTTAATTTATTACTTTATTATTCAAAGCCTGAGCTATTTAAAGCAGGTGGAGGTGAATGTTTGGCATTTTTGTCCTAGATTTTGCAGGAAAATTGTGGGCTTTTTCATATTAACTTACCAAGCATGCTTCCCACGGCCCAAGACATAGCTTTTGCCATGTTTTTCTCAAGTAGAGAGACTCTAAATTTACCTTTTAAAAAATATTCTGTAGCTGCATTTCCTCTTCCAGGCATGTTTTGCTTCCATCTCACACAAGTGCTAAAGCTTTATGTTAAGTCCTTCAACTCAGACAATAGGGGAGTGGGAGACCTATTTCTTGATACCAGCATTTATGTGAACAGACACATGGAGATGATTTTGTTGACCTTCCTCATCCCAGGGACTGAATCCAGTTTCCAATAAAAGCAGCAATATTGATTTAGATGAGCTAACAGACTGAAATTCAGACTAAAAATGTATATTGATGGCAAAATAAACCACATCAGTTTGTAGAGATGTTAGAGTTATTTAGCATTAGGGTTTCACTAAGATGCTTCTACTGAAATGTTGGTGGGTTTGTGGAATGGGGTCATTTCTGTATAGGTAAAGAGACCTTGCCAAGGCAATGGGAGCTCCCAGGAGAGGAGAGAAACAGTGGAGAGCAGTGGCCAGGTTGTGCACAGCAGGAGGTGTCAGTGGAGGTGGCACTTGCACACACAGACACATGGGGAAGGGCTGTAGGAATATGTCACATCAGGAAAAACAGGGTTGGATGTCAGAAATTCCTGGAAATTCTGGAAAGCAGACCTACACGGGGAGGTGTAAGGGGGCTGTTCAGCTGCCTACGCAACGCTTGATTGCTTCATGGCAAAATTTCAAATAAACAAATAGCTGGTGAAAAAGATGACAAACTGAAAAAGTAAAGAATTTGAGGGGAAACATGTCTAAGGGAGACATCCTGGCAACATGATGTAGGGCTCCTGCCCTGGACACCTACCACTTCACCAGGCCCAGTAGGTTCCCAACCAGAAAGCTTAAAATACTTGACAATATTGTGCCCATATAAATGAAGAAAAGACAGACTCCTTTAGGATCAAAACAGAAAAGAAAGCCTGCACCAAATGTGCACATGGCAGCCTGACTGACGGTTGCAGATAAAATCCCAAAGGAGAGAAAAGAAGTTAATTACATCCACAATGTCCTACACCAGGCACAAAAGAGATGACATTGACTACAGCAGCTACATCCCAACTTCCCAATGACCACCACTCACATCCTCACTGTGGGAAAGAGCACAGAGTTAACACCCAGCCAAACAGCACACATTACAAATACAGTCCACATGTTATGCCAAGAGCATGTCTTTCAGCTGCTTATCTTCATGCGGTTTCTCAAAAAAAAAAAAAAAAAGTGCTCCCATTGTGCAGGATTGTCCCCATGCTGGGCTGCTGCTCCGTCCATGGGATCCAAGTGCCATCTTGTGTTCACATGCTGCATTTCAGGGAAGCTTTTCCACTCCCATGTTCATCAGAACAGTAGCTCCCACACACCATAGAAATGCTTGTAGAGAGTTTTGGGTCTCCTGAATTAATTGCATCTTGAAATGCCAGCAAAGCCATTTAATAATAAATACAGCCTCACATTTTATAAATGTGAATTGCTTAAGCAATAAATTCTTGGTTCTTACCTTGCCTGACTGCTGTAAAACTTACTTCCATCCCAACCCTTCCTGTTCAATGCAGGTATGGACATACCAGTCATCAGTATCACTGTCCTCATTTCTCTACCCATCACACAAGAGGGTGCATCTCAGGGTAAGATTTTTCTGTAAGTGTTTTTATTTTGCAGGCAGGAATCGGGGGATGGCAGAGGGAGCTGGAAAGTGTAGGTTTGAGGAAAAAATTACGGTTTTGTAACAATGAACTGCTCAGGAATTAAGGCAGATTTCCTGGAAAGACACAGCTGAGGTAAATTAAAAACTCAAAAAAGTTGAAGTGTTCATCTTGAGATGTTTGTAATGGTATGCAAGAAAATTTCCTGTATTTAATTATTTAGCTACATTTTTAAAAGAAGAGACATAAAATGCTAAATCAGAGTTCTGTTTTTCAGTAAGGATTGAAGCAAATACTTTAGTCAATCCCAAATTATATTTCTATATTTCCAAAATACTAGCCTATGGCTATCCTGGAACAATATTTTATTTCCATTCTTTCATTGTGGACACCAAACCTAAAGATCCCTTTGTTCACACAGTACGAATAAATGTATCCATTTTCTGCTGTCCATTCTCCCTTTATGTTGAGCAGCAAAATCCCTTTGTGTTCCACGTGAACAGAAGCGACTTTAGGTACTGTATGCACATTGTCCATGGACTCAATAGTCTATCCTCCCTCCTGCCCCAGCCCTCCCCACGTACGATAGTACTGTGAGTGCTACGACTTTAATTTCAAGAAACCAATGTACAGCACAAAGCCTGTTTTTAACCGGCTTACTGTAGAAGCAAAGGGTCCTTCCTCTCCCATTTTGTTCATGGTGCCCATGTCCATCACCTTTGCTGACCTGTTGCCTCCAGGGGTGCTCCTGGGCTCAGCCAGCAGCCATGGGCATCAGAGCAGCCACACCAAATCAGAATTCCCTTTTCCCCTCAAGTTTCTGATAAGAGTTATCACTATCTTATGAATGAATTAAAAACTAATCCTCTGACCAAGTGCAAAAAAGTGCAATTTTTGGAAGTGCAGTGATATGCAGTAATACAGACTCATTTATCAGACAAGGTCCCTGCTTGCTTATTTACAGTGGATTATTTAATAAACTATTGGAAAGGTCTTTCTTCTTCTAATAAATACAGATTCACGTCAAATCCCTCTCCAGAGGAAGAACAGAAAGGGAACTCAGACTGATGTCGGGACAGGGATCACTGCATGATGGTTTTTTGCCTATTCCCTGCATAGTAAGAGATCAAAAGATGTTCATGGTCCCTTTTTGCTTTAAAATCTATAAATAAATTCATGAAAATTTCAGATTTATGGAAAAATAAAATAAAATGAACACAAATGAAAAAACTATGGAAAACTATTCACTACTTAAGCCATAAAGTCTCCTGAAAACCATTGGCTGTTCTACATTTTGGGGTAGGACCATTTCTCAAAGGATATAAAATTTGTCCTTCAGGCTGAGCCACATGGAGTCCCACCCCTTATGCAGCCACTTGTCTTTTTATTTCTACAGCTTTGCTTCTTTGTACACTACAGTCTCTGTTTCCAGGTAGCGCAGTGTTTTTACCAAGTACAGTGCTATACCTCAGCGTATTACACAGGGGTTGGGCCAAGACCTACTGAAATAAACCAAAAGGCTCCCTCTGACTTGGCTGGGTTTGCATCAGGCACATGTCTCCAAAGGTTTCCCAAGCTCCCAGACACTTCTCGTCTTTTGTGACCCCAACAAGGCTTTATTCCCCTCAGCAGATCAGGTATTCTCCTCCTGATAATACAAGATCAGCGGGCAAGACTCCACTGAAAGAACCATGTAGCATCAACATTAGCTTTCAAACACAAAGGCACCCGTCTTGTAAAGAAGCAGCACTTAGAGTTATATCCAGCTTGATCTCAGGTCAGCAACAATATCCCTGTAAAATTGCCACCTCACCCTGGGAGAGAGCGTAATGTCTCATGAAGACAAGGAAGCTGGGGAATGAAGGATGGCAATCAGACTGGCAGTTGCTTGTGGAAAGAAAAGAGTTTTTACAGCTGTTTTTCCACATCTCAGGAACTCAGCTCATATTTATCAGCCAAGTTGTTAAGCAGAGACGCCGTGACCCTCCCTGGGCTCACACAGGGCACAGAAAGTGCACAAGAGTCACATGGAAATACACAAACACCCAATAGAGGGGTAAAAGATACACCATAGCACTGGGTGCAGCAGTGGCACAGAACGGAAAGATGAAAAATCAATTGAATAAAGGAAATTCAGACTGAATAGGAGAGATAACAATAATAAGAAATAGTCAGGGGGCGGGGGGGAGAAAAACAACACAAAAGAAATGCAGTTGTCTGGATGCAATGAGTGGAACAGTGTATAACGGTTTGTGCACTGACATGGGAATGGATGAGATTAAATAATAAAGTCTTCAGCATCAGTTGCAGAAGTTGTATTGTCTACAGAATTGATTGTTATTTTGATTCCGGATCTACAGTACTTGGGCTGGATAGTTTTTTCTTTGGTCTTTGCTAACTTATGTCTTGATTGCTCAGGTGTACCAAGCAAGTTCTTGTCCACATGCAACATCTAAGAGTCTGGATGTGAACCGATTCTTAGGAGCACTGGAGAAGGATCATGATGCAAAACCATCTTTCAATATACCTCTGACTGAGATGAAAGTCAGTTAAGAACATTTCAGAATGCAATATAACATCCAACTTTATACTTTACTGATTTCTTCTCTCCTAATTGAAAACATAACGCAGTAGCTATGCAATGGTTCTAAAAAATTACACATCAGGACTACTAGTAATAGGTCTTTAATTAATAATTAGCAGAAATAAAAGTATTAAGTTGGATTTATATATCTAAATATAAGAAAATATGCCACATAGTATGTGCTCGACACAGACGCAGTTTCTTTGCTGTGTCTTCTTATGCTACATACTGTTTTCTCTCATTTTGTATGTAAGTAAATAATATATCCCTAATTTTATCATAGAACCATAAAGTGGTTAGAGTTGGAAGGGACCTTAAAGCTTATTGAGTTCCAGCCCCCCTGCCATGGGCAGGGACACCTCCCACTAGAGCAGGTTGCTCAAAGCCCCAACCAGCCTGGCCTTGAATACTTCCAGGAATGGGGCAGCCACAACTTCTCTGGGAAACCTATTCCAGTGTTTCACCATTTCACTTATCATTTTCACTCGTTTTACTTATCCATAACTGTTAGGCTTCATAAACTGTCAGGTATTGCCCTGTTTTCCCATCAGTAAGGTCAGAACAACCTAAAAAGTCCAAATTTCCATGAAAATCCCCATTGAGGTTCCCTTCCTCAGTGACTTTCAGGATCTGCAGATCTGGGTAATGGCATTTCATTCAGGGGAGTTAAGGAAATAGAGATTTACTGGAGATCCCTTCCATTTTCTTTCCCTATAACCCAAATTAAATCAGACTGAAGCCAAGAAAAGATTAAAAATAGAAATGAAGACAAAACCGCAAATCGTCTTCGCCCATTGAACACAGCTTCACTGAATATGCAAGTCAGTAAGTAATAATAGTTGGAATAATGTCTGTTAAAAGACCAAACAAAGTCAAGAAAAAGTATTTGTAGTGTTTGCTTTAATCTTTTACCTTTGTAGAAAAGGTGCTTTCTCTCCGTGTACATATCCGGTACAATAATAAGGCTTTCCATCTTGGGAAAAAAAAAAAAGTCTTACAATTAATCCTTAATCCTTTTAATAGTCCTTCTAAAGCAAATTAAATCTCTGGAGATTAAAGGAGTACTTGTTACTCACTTTTCAAGGTCACAAACACGAGTTAGGTTAATAGCAATTCATTGCTGAAGAATGTACATCTCCAGTGTGTTTGTTTATCTGCCCGTGTGCACATTTCCAGGGCGTGTGTAACGGAATATTTCCGATGCAGATGCCCCCTCGTGATGAAAAATGAGGAAAACATTTGAAAATCCATGAACATGCTGAACAGCATTGATTAGTGCAACAGTACTTGTTATCCGCTTTCTTTGAGCAGCACACTGAGTTCATTTTTGGTAATAATAATCCCATCACTCCTATGCTGAGAACAGGTGCCCCAGATATGTTTCTTTCTATTTTCCTCCTAATTCTGCCAAAATGAAGCTCCACGGTATCTGCCTCTGACTCGGAGTGACAGACTGACAGGTGTTGTCAGCAAGGTGCCTAACGACTGTGAGATTTGTTTGTCTTTTAATGGAATTCAATAAGGCATAAAAGCAAGACAAAGCAGCATCATGTGCAGCTTGAGGAAGCCTTTGCCAAGTCAGACTTGCAAAATGCAAAAACCCCGAATATTTTGATTAGGCAATAAAGAGCATTGTCTAGATACAGTTGCCTTTTAATATGCTGTCACAGACCTAATTGCTTATCACTGCTCGGGAAGTGGGTGCCACCAAACACACTCGCTGCAGTTTATGCTCCACGATCTGAAGGATAACTCCTCATGGAGGTTAAAATAATGTAAAAGTAATAAGACTTCAGCCACTTTAACAGAGAGCTGTGGCTCAGCATCTAGCTATCGGTCCATTCAAGCATTTGTTTTGCATAAAGAAAATGCTGATTTAAAAGGTAATAACTCCTCCTTCTAGCCTTCCGCAAGCTTATTGACAGTAATAAACTCTAGTTCATAACCATACGGCTTTCACTGTAAATAAAGGAAGACAGCGGCAGATAATATTATCTGTCTACTTGAAAATAAAAGAAAACTACATTACAAATGTACATGCAGAGTCATAATATTCTTCAGATTAATGAATCTCCAGCCATTTCAAGTCACCTGTGAGAACACCCCAAAAGGGACAATGCCCCTCAGTGGTTCCCACGCCTGGGGCTTGGCCATGCTGACAGAGGCTAAGGATAATAGCACAAGCATTTGGCAGCACATAAACGTGACAGTTTGTTGAAGGAAATTAAGATTTCTTTTCTCCTTCACACAGCAAAATGACGTGGTTCTTCCCTCAAAGCATTTCCATTTGTAGGACATATTGGTTCCCCTCCATCCAGCTATTCCCCTCCTTGCATCTCCAAAATGAATCACACAGCTCTGCTCAGGGTTTTGCTCATAGGATGTTGCTCAAAACATTGTTGCAGTCACAACCCATGATGAGGTTCCTGCAGCATTTTAGTCCTACCTACCAAAAGGGTCAGGCATTCAAGCTGTTTCACCGTGCTCTTGGTGAGCGGCTTGGATCAGGCAGACAGATCCAGAGGCCACCGCCCTTACACCCAGCCAGTCTTCAGCCCTAGTTAGGCTTGTATGCTGCATGTTAAAACATGAAGAAAGAGAACCCTATTTTACTCTACCTGAATGGCAAAATTTATCATTGTATTTGTTCTTTGTGTTCATTAATGTTAGATTTTCACATGAATTAATATTATAATAAGGTAAAATTCCCACGCATTGTTGAAGATCAGGAGCGATGCAATAAGCATCATTCTTTGAGATCAAGACATCAAACAAGACTATAAGTACATTTTCCCATTATCTTTTGCTTTTTAAGTCTTCCTTTTTGTCCTTTTTTTAAGTAAAATTCACATTTAAACTCCAAACTATCAGCTCTTCTTCTCACCAAAGGAGTAAGAAAGGTGGACAGAAATCAGCAGCTATATTCAGTCTTGCAAAGGGAACCTGTTTCACGGGAAATCACTGTATTCTCTGAGGGAAATAATGGATAAAAAGAAGAAACTGGTGCAATAGATGGCAAAGAAAATCCTTGTTATTCCTAATACATAGCAGACCTTGTTCAATAGTTCGCCTGTGTGAAAAGTAAAATGCGACCTTTGTGTTTCCGCCAAGGTCAGCGAATGCTGGTCATGCAAGTTAAAGCCACCTGAGTCCTGTTTTACCTTACACAGCAAAAAGTTCATTTAAGAAATCTTAAAACTTTAGAAAAAAAAAAGAAGAGGTGTAAGTTGAAATGTTTGGGCCAGATCTACAGCACTTTAACTTTTCCCCTTCTCTGATATCCTTCATGTGGGAATCATTTCTTGTCAGGGTTGGAAATGCAAGTTTTCAGATATTGGAAGGTGCTTCCCAAGGACATGATCCTGCCAGGGACTCTGCTCCAACCCAGCCCTGTCCTTAGTCATCTGCCTGTGCTTCAGGCCAGCATTTATCCTGCTGGAAGAAAAGGAACAATTCCAGTGTTTAAGTCTGTTTTCAGCACAGAGAGAAGTGGTACATGAATAACTGACCAGTTCGAAGTCTGCCAAGTTTTCTGGGCCCTTTAGCAACTGTGTAAAAGTGATTTATCAAAGTGCAAACAGAAAAACAGGCAATTTAATCAGATGACTTTCACCATCGTAAAATTTGGAAGCGACAACTTGCATGGGAAAATTAGAATCTGAGTGTTATTGCTCAGCCCTCAAGCTTGCCCTGATCTGACCCAAACCCTTTTTTAAGGTTCAGAAAAGTCTGATAAAGTGGTTATTTTGATTTTTCATGCACCTTTGCACTTTCAGGTTCTGGCTGAGATCAGAAAATTGTGAAATACCACGACAGGATGTTACTGTAGATTGAAATAAAAATGTCATAGCTTCTTTTCTGAGAGACATGGTTACTATAAGGTTGCAAGCCCAATTCATAGCTATAACAGATTCAGATACGCTTGCAACAAGCAAGAAAGCTTTTGAGTACATACTGCCACCTAAAGTGAATCTGAATTCAAAATTTACAAAGGCACACCTCGGGCTTCTTATTAAAAAGTGGTACAGTGTTCTTATTTTCAACTCATGGACAGGCATCTTAATTGGAACTGGACTTCAGAAATCCACACGAGGGACAAGAAAAGACACTCCCATCACTATATGATATCAGCCCTTTGGATAATGATACTTCCATGGATGTGTTTCTCATCACTTGCAGAACGTTTCCAAGATTTTTTCTTTTCTTGACCTTGGCTCTGATGAATTCTTCTTATCTGTGCCTTATCATCATTTCCTTCTTCGCCTATTGCAATCCCATCGTTTATGGGTTTCTTATTTTTAGGGAGAAGGAGTTATAACTCAGCCATAAAATTTTCCTTCAGCTCAACCATAGAACAGATTCTCAGTCTGAAAACAGTTTTAAAGAAATATTAGAGAAATTCATGGATGCTTTAAGCTGCCATTTACTAGTTTCAAAAGTATTTTTTTACTTCTATAACTCAAAGAACACGTTGATTTTTATATTTTTTAAAGAAACCATGCAGATCGGCTAAGTTCTTATTAATAATAAATTAAAGTTAAAAATGTTAGATCTAAGATAACCTCTGGAAATCCATTTCTAGGTTTTCTGTTTTTTTCAGACAGCACTTCACACTTCCCTGTTACATTGACTTTATATTGAGATAATCAGTATCGAGGAACAGTTGGGACAAAAGCATTTATGACAAAGACCAGATAATATTTTTCCCCTTGAGCTTTTCCATATGGCTCAGAAGGACACGGTACTTAGACACAGCTGGACAAATCCTGATCCTTTACCCTCTGGAAACATTCACTGATGTGCCTGAACTCCATCCCACCTGTTCCTGGACACAGCCACCTCCATCAAGTTGCTCCCCAGTGATGTGCTATTTCAAGTGCAAAGAGAGGAACATATTATGCTCTTCCAAGACTTAGTTCTCCTCATCTGAAAATGGGGGGAGCTTTGTTTTCAGCAAAGTTCCTTTTTTATTTGCAGTATACTTAGAGGTAATCTGGAAACACTGATATGTCCCGCAGTGCTGCCTGCCGTCTGCAATCACTCTTCCCAGCTCAAAACAGCCTTCGTTTGTACCCCTGTTAGACTCAATGGGTCAGATGTACCCATAATACACCAGGTCTCCATTGCTCTCCTAATTAACAATATTACCAGCTTTATCGCTATTTTCATGCAATATGGTGATTTGATCAAACAACTTCTGAAGGAGTCATGTCATAGTGAAAGAGTCTTAGTTTGTATTTAAATGAAGTTTAACCAGCAGGGTGATGGAGAAAATACTGAAAATCCAAACCCTGAAGGCTAAAAACTTGAGTCTATTTTAATGATCGATAGGTTAAAAACTGATTATCATTATTTTTATACAGCTCTCACGATACAAGAAGGATTTTTTGGACATTTAGAATCATAGAATAGCCCAGGTTGGAAAAAACCTTGAAAGGTCGTCTAGCCCAATCTTTCATGGGAAACAGCCTAGCTAAGATTTTCTAGCAGTATGTCCAGTCACATCTTGAAAACCTCTAATGATAGGGACTCTCCACCATTCAGGATTAGCAAAGCAGAGTGATTACTAAAGTGGAGAGGTAGGCTTCTGATTAGGCATTTAAAGATAGTATGAGCAATGTTAAAGTAATCTAATATTGCAAGGACTTGTTGAAATTGCATCTCATACCAAAGTAAATTCTATTCAAAACCCAAAAAGAGAAAATTGAAATGACAACTCAGTGGATATATGAATCATTGTTTTCTGCTCAGATACCTAACATGGAGAGGAAAGCATAGAATGGAACATCAGTACAAAACAGCAGACCAAATTAATTAAAACCTATGCTGACTATACATTACATACATGTCTAACCACGGCACGTAGAGCAGTTAGTCTGTTCTGCAGCACCATCTGTACCATTAGTATGGTAATCGTAAGTATCCACATTTGTATCTAGTGGACAATATTCGTTAACTTACACAGAGAAGAAAGTTTCCTTATTATCGGTGGAGTTTTGGTATGTATGAAAAGATAACTTTTTTTTCCTTGCAGTAGAAATAAGTTACAAGCTTCACTCCTACTATAGAAAAAACTAACTTTACACTGAAGTGCACAGGTTTACTAATTAGTTTTTAACTGTTGAAAATTATATTCTGTTTCTTGATTGGACACTTTGCAGAGTAGAAAACTTGATAACACCTAAGAATAAAAATGCCTTTTTGTATTAATTTCCACTATTTGGATTAGACTGAATTTAGATTTCATATTAAAAAAAAAAAATAAAAAAAAAATCATACTGGTTTCAAATGGATAATTTAATCCACTTTTTCACTGGAAGCATTGTACATCCTGCATTTTAGGATCATTAGGGGCTCAAGAAATGATGCATCTGAAGCTAAGACTTGGGCTCTATTTAGTTACAGGTGCATGAATAAGCATTGTTATTTTTTTGTCAAAAGCTCAGTCATAATTTCCTTTGAACCGATCTCAGCAGTCTTTTCTCCATGCCATCCCATTCTCCAGTGAAGTTCTAATGGATTACCATCAGTCAGTCCATGCTAAGGTTTAGAAAGCGAGTTTCAGTAGCTAAAGAAAAAGAACACAAAAACATTCACATGCTGAGCTGAATACAGGAAAAAAAAAACAGCCCAAGGATCTTCAATAAAGAACTGCACTCCAAAAATCATTATTTTTATATTTAACTAGGGCTTCATAATGTCATTAAAAATTTAGGTCAAGCACATGATGTCCAAAGGTTCTCAAGTAATACAAGGATAAAATTATCTGGCAGTAATTTGTGTCCACCAGTGGGTAGCAGCAGGTAGCAGTTAATTGAAAAGTGGCTTGTCTCTAATTATTCTTCTGTATCCTCCTTGCCAGCCATATTAGAGCGGATACACAAAAAAACATACTTAAATACTGTTGAGTTTGATGTAAAAAGAATACTTGGGAATGGTGATACTCTTATTTTAATCCATGTTTTGCACAAGAATCTTGGCAAAATCCTTTTTTTATGCTATATACATGATGTTTTCCAAGTTACACACAGGACTACACATTTCATGATGTTGCTCCCACAAATATAGAATTTAGTTTTACTCTACCTTGTTTGTTTCTACTTTCTGTGTTAGATACCTTCTGCTTTATCTGAAAAGGGAAAAAACAAAAACAAAAAAAACCTAAACGAAAAGTGGTTTTATGGCTGGAGGTATTGCAGCTAGTTATGAGTATCTCAGAGATGCTCCACAGCCTCTAAAGCTACAAAACTACTCTTGGCCTGTCTGTGAATTTCTTTGGAGACTAAGGACATTTTGATCCAGCAGCAGCAGATGGCCCTTAGCTACAGAAGCGATACCGACACAGAGTTTCACATTTCATTATTGCAAAGTTCAAGTCTAAGAAATTGCTTTTTTCCTTGTTAGGAAGAGCTATAGCTTCTCCATAACTACACTAGCCCCAAGACCAACAGTATATCACTTCATTAGAGCTACTCCTTCCTTCCTGAGGTTCAGTTTCCAGAATATACTGCCCAGAAACCACAACGGCATTTTAATATTGTCTTGGCATCTCTGCACTAGAGAGAGGTGGTGGCAGATCTTGGTTAGCCCCTCATTTGCCAAACTAACAGAAAGAGATGATGTGGGACCTTCTCAATTAGCAAAAGAGTGGCACAAAGAGCCCTTCATTTAGCAAACACTTACAAACAGAATAGGAAATTTTTCATCCTGTTGAGGCAAGATTCTTTCTTTCTTTTTTTTTTCTTTAAAAAGGAAAAGAATCGGCAAAATCAGCAGTGAAGCAAAAGGTAAGCTAAGAAAATCCCCACCAAGGCAGCTCTGATTTTTCCTGCACCAGTTACTATTACATCTCATCCTGCGAGCTCAAGAAAAGAAACTGCCTCAGTTACACTAACCAAATCTCCTATTCTTTTCAACATCTCCCAAACAAGTCCTCCAGCCAGGCCTACCCCAGGGAGCCCCTCTGAGATCTTCCCACGTGCTGGTGTGGCTGCAGTTGCTGCTGCTCAGCACTGATGCCCACATTTTGGTGTCACCAGTGAGTCCTCCCACCTGACTCAATGCGACATGGACTGCCTCATGCTGAAGAAAAAAAATACTACTCTGCAAAAGCGGAGATTTCCCCTCCTGTGCTAAGGGAGAGTTCCCAAAAGAACAGAATCCCAATTTAATGTGGCTTTTCTTTAGTGAATATGCTTGAACGTAACCGTTTCAGGCTAAGGGCTGCTACCAGAGCTAGGCAAAATTGTTCATTCTCAGACAGCGAAATGAGAGAAAAATTTTGCAGTGGCAAACTTTGATGCATGCTGAGCAAACTGTAAGAGAGCATCTGTTGTGGTTTAACCCCAGCTGGCAACTAGGACCACACAGCCTGTCGCTCACTCCTCCTCCCTGCCCGCCTCAAGCAGAGTAGGAAAAAGAGGGAGAAGAAGGAGAAAAGGAGGATAAAAAGAAGTAAAAAAAACCTTCCTGGATTGAGATGAAGACAGTTTTAATAGAATAGTAATAGGAGAGAAAAAGAATGATGATAATAATAGTAAAAGAATATGCAAAAAGTGATGCAATACAAGTGAGTCACCACCCTGTGATCAGTCGCCCAGCCTGTCCCAGGCAGCAATCATATATTCCTGCAACCCAGCCAACTCCCATTTATATACCACATATGGTATTTACGGTATAGAACATTACTTTGGCCATCTTACCCTGTCTATGCCTCCTCTTAGTTTCTATGGGAAGCTGAAAAAGGCCTCAATTTACTATAAACTTTACTTAACAACAAAGAAACCAATACATCTTATCAACATTATTCTCATACTAAATCCAAAACACGGTAGGTACTAGGAAGAAAATTAACTCTATCCCAGCTGAAACCAGGATAGGGTCTGAAAACCTTCACAAGTTCTGAACTACTATTTGTATTCAGGACTCTAATTTATGGTAGCCAAATAGTCTTGTGCTTTTCCCATATCTGTTAATTGTATCCGGTAGCATAAATAAACAGATTTTTCCCCATATGTGAAGTCCTTATATCTGATCAATATCTCTATTTATCCCATGACATGGATTCAAAACCGTGACTCACATGGAAGTATGAAACAACCCCAGCAGTTCAAAGTGTCATTTTTCTGAGCTAACAAGCAATTAACTTGGATTAGAACAGCAATACCCTACCGAGGTACTGCTTTCCTTTACTTATTATTCTCAAGTAACTAGATGCATATTAGTATATATCCCAAAAAGAAACATCAATATGAGACAAAGGATTGTCTCATCATTATGAGCCACCAGACACAAAACATCCTCAGAGCCTGAGATGGGCTTCAGCAGAATATGATTTTCACCTTGGTCCCTCTTCCAAAGAGACTTTTCTGCTTCAAGTCTCAACATTAAAATCAGTTATATAAATGAAATAAATACTTACCATGTGCTGGCAAAAACCAGCTACAATAGGATGTGACTTCCCATGTAGCTCCAGGAGAGCAGAGGCAGGACAGAATGGCAACCATGAAGGCCTCTTTTAGCAGTCCCTCTACGAAAGGTTGAAGTCCAACAGCAACTGGTGATTGAAGTTGGCCCAGGGACATCATGCCCTTGACATCTGAGGGCTCACCCCAGAAATAATTTTTTTGTTGTTTATAAATACTGGGATTGCATGGTAGGTTACCCTATGAACAGAACAAAAGTGTAGTTAAAACCCACTATAATTCAGGAATAATTTTTTTAGCTCAGCTCTAACAAAACTTCATGGCAGTGACGAAGAGGGAAAACTGAGAATGGAAAACAAGATCATATAACTGAGTTAGCAAGAGCATATACTGAGTTAGCAAGAGCATTAAGCAAAACAAGATAACTGATTTTCCAATTGCATTTAATTTGGAGAGTTTAAGACTTAAATAAAAAGGAAATTGTGGAAATTTATTGGAGCCAGAAACCATTAGTAAATTCTAACACTATTTTATTTTAAAGAGATTCTGTCAAGTGCAATTTTAGCATTTTAAATTTTTTCCACGTAATTAATATCTCTGCAACATTAGTTACATTGTCTTTGAAGCTGGAAAACAGTCTTTATCTTCACTGACATTGAACTTGCCTTCACGTCTTCTATGGAGATATTACACAGTGGTCTCATTTCTGTTTTGGTTTGTTTTATTTGTTTATTGGGCACCAGTGTGACTAGTGGTTTTCCTTATTCCTACTTTCCCATGGGCATATGTGATGCTTTCTAAGCAGACATAGCTTTTGCTGGGTTTTAGGACACTGACAGGCAGTGAATAACCTGGTACCCATAAAAGATGTAAGACACCACTTTGGATATTCTTTGTACCAAAGCTCTGCAAGCACCATTGGGAAAAGTATTAATACTAACAAAATTGACCATTACTAAAGGGAAAATACTTCGAGCGTGGCTGTATAGAGTTGCTTCTCTTGGAGGGAGGGACTGGCCAAAGCCCAGAGGAGCACTGCCTGCTACTCCTCTCTTGAGCATAGCCCAGACCCAGCTCATGTGCACTGGACCATGCCCCCTGAGGAAGCTGGGTTTAGAAAGGCATCTGGGGGGGATGCTGGTAAGGCCCAAAGGAGTACACCCAGAGAGAGCCAAATACATCAAAACTGTTGGCTGACTCTTCGCACAACAGCTCTGTAAGAGAAAGAACCGGCTTTAAAATCCCTTTTCTCCAGCAGCACCTCAGCATGGTAGAGGACAGTCCAATCCTCTGGTCTTCCTTTTGGGTCATTAAACTCATGAAATTTTATCCAACAGTAGGTAGAGTGATGCAGCTTGAAACATGACAGATGCCACTCAAAAGGTGCAGAGAAGTCCTCCTGGCCTGTGCACCACTGTACATTTTTAGATATTATATGGCTATGGTTTATTGCCTTGTCTTGGACAGATTGTAAAGATCTTTAGGCACAGATTTGTGTCAGCATATGAACCTAGGTGTAAACCAATCTCTTCATATTACTGAATTCTAAGAAAGTAGCATTATGGTCATGCTGCTCTCATGGCACAAAACCCACTGCTGCCCTGGGTTTGGGTGCTGGGAGCTGGCATGCACCCATCCCCGTGAGCTCTGGCTGCAGCAACCAAGTTCTATTAATCATTGCCTGTAGGACTGAAATGATCATAATCAACATGAGTTTTGCTTTATCATATAGACTCATCCTAATTTTCTTTTTATTAAGCTAACTTCACCATCACTTCAGTCCCTGGTGGGGTAGAGAGAATTAAGGAGCAGATTAAAGTGCTTGATTTCAACAAGTTACCATGCAAAGTCACTTCATCTGAGGAAATTCTGGTTTATTTACTATGTGCCAGACTGACGGGAAAGTTGCTAACTCTCCAGCTGATGGACATAAATGTATCCAAGCAGCAACCCGTGGGAAGTGCCAGCCAGTTTTCCAGAGTCAGAAACCACATCTTGTAGTTAAACATGGATATAAATAAGTTTTTCAGTAATTAGCATTCCAAAAGGCATGGGGAATTTCTGACTTTAACATTGTGTTATCAGTCTTCTGGTTTTAAAATCGCTTTGAGGGAAAATAAAGACCGTGTTATAAAATACTGCAATGTGGGAGACTAGGTTTAATTTCCTTGGGTTTACCATGGATTCAAAGGTCCCTTCGGTGTACGACTTAGCTGCCTTCATGAGATAAGCATTTGTAAAATTGCTTTAGTAGAAGTTTTCTTTTCCTTACCACCTTCCCATCAAAGATATTTCATTTCTTGTTATTTGATTATCACACTGGGAGTCTCCGAAATCAGAGTGTAGATTTCTACTACCATGACACACAATAATAACTTGTGTTTAATGGCATCAGATTTAATTATTTGGACAGCAAAACAATCTGAAAAATCCACTACCACTGTGAGATACAGAAGAAAAGTGATTGCTGCTATCTGTGCTGTGCCTGGTGCACTTCAGAAATAGCTGGGCCCTGCCAAAACAGATTATTCAGACACCAAGTACAATCCAGGAAGATTCTAACATTTTTTATACTTAAAATGCTTTTATAGTACTTTAAAAAATCAAAAAATGTTATCTCATAACTTACTACAATTTATCTGCAATACATTTTATATCACTTATTTCATAACACCAATTCATACAGAAATCTCTCTCAAAGTTGCTTTGAATGATTTTAAACATATTTATCCTTCCAGTAAACATTTATTATATGGACCACATTTAGAAAGCACTCTCAATTAGAGCCTATTTTATGCTTTATGTGCAATACTTGAAATGCTGATTGTTCCAAAAAGATCTGAGAAGTATCTACAAACATATTACTATAACAGTCCCAGTTGCAGCCAGTTTAACATCTGTCTGAACCGCAATTCTTCCTGTGCAGAAACCACTGAAGTCAACTGGGCTCTATATGGGCTCTCTGCACTGACCTAAATCTATTCCTGCTCATGATAACGGTAAAACTCCCACTGCCAATCCTAACTACTTTTCAAAGTTTGTTAACACTGACGTTTTAAGGAACGCTTTCCACAGGGTCATGTATGGCCTTAGTATTTCCCTTAAGCTAAAACATGGCACACAAGATTTCTTCACCAGAGAATATTTTCATAGCAAAACTCAAACTTGGTCTTTCCTCCATTCTCCAAAATTAATATTGTCAGTTTCGTGCTTTAAGTAAGAAGCAGAGTTTATTAGTTTAAGTGATTTCGAAAAGCCCGGATGAGCATCTTTGATCACGCACAAAAATTACAAGTCTTCACAGAAATGACAGGCTCAAATTTTCAGCCACACAGAATAAATTCTCAACTGTTCTATTTCATATGGTCTTATTCCTACTCGTGCCTGTAAACTCAGAGACATTTAGCTAAATTCATATTGCACCAAAGATCAACGCTTATCTTCAAATCTTGAGACCACAAATATACCTGCCAGAATGAATTAGAAGCTTGGAGACAATTTTAGCCTGTAGATAGTGAATATGCAACTGGGGAAAAGATGTCAGCCTGTCTTTTCAGAGATTTCCTTTACTCTACCTTAGAATCCAGACATTTTAAGAAATTTAAAGATCTATACAGCTATTGTCACTGCAACGTATCATACNTTTTTTTTTTTTTTTTGCCCATCTATAGCTTGTAGATATTCAGTGAGCTTACATCTCTTCCCAGAGGTGGTGACCTGCAGACTGGGCTACGCTGTTGCACTACCACACCTTTATTACATGAAAGCCTTTGGGCAAGTTCACAGCATTCAGTATTTGCACATGAGTTTTATGTTTGCCATATTTTGAAGAGAATTTATCCAACGACTTACACATGAAAGATCTACTCATGTGAAAACAGGAGTTAAATGCCTACCTCCCACTGACAGATAACAGCAATGGGACGTTCATCTCCCATTCGTGCCTATGGAAATCTCGCAGTTTTCTCCTCTTTTGAGTGGGGACCTTTGCAAGACACCACTTGTAAGTGCCACTGGCACAGTACTCATATTCTAAAGACTATTAATATTGCAGTGCTTGAATACATTGATGTCAGCTTTATCTCAGCTCCTCCACTACCCACTTTTGCTCCAGGACCACCTGCCAGTGCACCAGGACCACTCGACTCCCTGGCTCATTGAAAAGGCTGACTGATGAAAACAATTTACTTACCGGTTTTACAAATCTCAGGGGCACTCATCTCAACTTCCTCTTTTTAATCTAGCCTGAAGCAACAAAAAATAATAACAGTAATGATAAGCGACATGTTTGTGTCTGGAATTGTAATCCATCACCCCAAGCTCCCAAGAGCAGCACACTGCCACAATGTGCCTCTGTGCAAGGGGGTCTCGTCCTCACTGGAGGCTGTAGGAAAGCAGGGTTAGAGCTGACAAAGGTTGGAGGAAGGCAACAGTGATAAACACGTCTAAAGTATAACTAGAACACTTTGCAGGAAAGCTTTTGTAACGTATTATTTTGAGAGACAGGGCAAAAAAGGGGGAGTCTAAGAGTAGTTGGTCAACTCCTGCCTACCACTGTGGGTGCAAAGGGAAGGGAGAACAGAGCAAAACATGCTTCACCTACAGCTCTCCATCCCTACCACTAAATAAGGCTGGAAAGTCTGATTAATCAGTGAAGACTCCCAGAGAATGAAATAGCCATGTTACGGTATCCAAATATAGGTATATGCTTTTTTGCATAAATCCTACCGTTGCATAGAAAATTGACAGGACAAGGTGTAACGGTTTTAAATTGGAAAGACGGGAAATTTCGATTTGATACTAGAAAGAAGTTCTTTACTGCGAGGGTGGTGAGGCACTGGAACAGGTTGCCCAGAGAAGTTGTGGATGCCCCATCCCTGGAAGTGTTTAAGGCCAGGCCGGATGGGGCTTTGAGCAACCTGCTCTAGTGAGAGGTGTCCCTGCCCATGGCAGGGAGGTTGGAACTCAATGATCTTTAAGGTCCCTTCCAACTCTAACCATTCTATGATTCTATGATTAGTTAAATTATTTTATCATCTTTGCAGCAGAATAAATTTTTAGAAAGATTCAAGTGAGAAGGGTAGCAATCCGGTAAGGACTGAGGGACACAAAAAGGGGAAAAAAACATGAAGGATTTTGTCTGTTCAGCCACCCCTGACACTGCTGGGCTCCAGTCTGGCTACTCCTGTTGGTAGCAGCTCTGTCTCACTTGGAGGGGAAGAAGGTGACTGTGAGGGTGAGAAAACTTTACTGAATCACAGAGCTGGGCTAAAACATTTTCAAATATCATTTCATGGAAAAAATGCAGTTTGGGAGAGGATGAACCTTTTGAAAGACCCAGGTAGAATTGGAAATGGGATATGCTAAGCTAAAGGAATGGAAAAATGCTGAAATATTTCATTTTGTATCTAAAAAAAAAAAATAAAAATCAATATTTCATTCAAATACAACATCATACATCATTTCCCACCAGCCCATCTTCCCAAACATCACCGAAACTAGCAGGCTTTCTGCTTATGGCAGCAAACTGGGACCTGCAGGACGTGTTGGGCTCACGAGTCATACCGGACACCCGGAGCTGCTCCAGACTGCCCAGTTGCACAGGATTAAACCAGAAGTAATTATAGATATATATATCCATATATCCATATATATAATATAACCAGCGTCTACACCTCACTTTTATGGAACTCTCAAGCCCTGGCAAGTACAATTCTGTTGTTAACTAAATGTTCTTCAAATAACAAACTCCAGGATATTGTGAGGTGTTCTATTTTTCATTCTTTTGGGGTAACATGTTAATGTTAATGGCAGATCTACATGTGCACTCTATGTGAATATCCTAATGGATGAGAAATTTAAAAATATTGTCATTCCACTGGGATTTAAAATCCACTATTTTCTCCCTGGTTTATGAAAATAATTTTCATTAAGGGGGGTTATACCGCTAGAAGAAATTGGCTTCCAGAAAGAACTGTAATTTAAAGCTGATTCTGCAAGCAATCTTGTTGCAAGAGCACATCTGGAGCACTTTTAAATGTGCTGAGTGCTGACATAATTAAATAGCCTCTGAAACCGTTGATTCAGTCTCTACAGCTGGGATGCTGCGAGACAGGCATGTAGCTTGTTCTATCACTCATAAAACGGGATTGTTTGATCTCATCTCAGCTAAGCAGACAAGGAAGAGAGGGAAGAAATGAAAGAACTTCACTTTCCTCTTGATTTTTAAAACTGAAGGGACAACCTACATCTTTTGATGTGCCATATACTTTGTTTTGTCAGATGGCTGCTGCTGTAAAATAGATCTTTTTCTGAACAAAAAAGAAGGAAAAATGAAAAGAAATAGGGAAAAAGAGAAGAAAAAATAAATGCAAAGCATGTAATATAAAATTTGAAACACCAGGAAAAATAATAAGAAGCCTCCTGTAAGGAAGTCCCACTGCCATTATGACTAAACCACCACTGTCAACATAAAACCAACTTCTCTGCAATGCCCCTACATAACATTTAAAATAATACATACCTGAGAAGAGGAAAGAATGAGAGAAATTCATTTTATTCTTTCTCTGCAACATTTCTCTGCATTCATTATACAGTAATAAACAGGTATAATTCCATAACTTCAAAATTATTTCTAACACAACTGTTTCTACAATATACTGTGAATTACAGGACTATCGGGGAAGAGAAAGAGTGGAATTCTCTTCTTAAGAAGAATAAGGACCGATTCTTTCCAGGAAGAGCTTATTTATACAGCTTGTTATATACTACCTTATAAACCGGCCCATTCACATCAATTTACCTCATTAATCCTGGTTTGTTAATTAATTCCCCTGTTCCTCCAAGCATAGTTACCCAGTCTATTGGCTTTGGGAGATAGTTTTCTTTCTAGCACCAGCCCTTACTCCTAGTTTTGGTCCCTCCCTGGCTTCAGGGGCTGCAGGAAGTAGAAGGAAGTATCCAGCTTTGCAGCACTCCCTGTCTTCATTCCTCCCTTGTAAATAAGAAATCTATATTTATCGTATGTGCTTACCTTTATAAGGAATCAATGCAGCATCAAGACTTGCACATTTATATTTAAGTATACATAGTTGTCTTTGTGGAATCAGAATCTACACTGAGAAACTAATTTCGTACACAAATCTGAGGTCTTCATATGAAATCCAGACCCACAGGAGAATCCTGTGAGTCGGGATTTTCATCATGTATTCAAAACTTAACACAACCTCAGGCTTTAGTAAAATGGTGAAGAACGATACTGCTGCTGTATAAAATCATCCCTTCCTACTAGTGAAGCATTAGTATGAAGAGAAGTCATTGGTATATTTAGGATGCTATAGTCAAAACAAAGTTAAAGCCTGGTAAGAAGGTACTGGAGGAAAAGCTAAAAAGTAAAGTAAAAAATGAAATTTTCCACTGGTGAGTTTGGCAAAAGCCAGTGAAATATGACCAGGTGTCTCTAAGCATCCGTCCAAAATAAAACACCCCAATAAAAAAATCTTCTGTACTGTGGCTTCATTTGAAAAGGCTCCAGCCACCTTTGCTAGACAACAGCTCAGCTGCAGGCTGGTGCCCTCCTAGCGTGCCTGTGCTAGGGATGCAGGCAGGAGACACCCATGTCCTGCGGCGGCCAGCTTCCCCCCAAAAAAACCCTCACCCAGGAAAACAAACAGTCAGGACAGATGTTAATCACCATCCCTGCAGCACATGTCAGGCACTCTGGTGATTACCACAGTGTAAAACCTAGAAACAGCCGACGCTGCAGCTGAACCATGAGCCTCGGAGGGGAACTGCTTTCAGTGTCAGCATGAAGCCAAGGAACTGGTGGTACCCAAGAGTGATGAGGTGAGTTCAAAACCCAAGCAACCCAAGTAAAGCAGGGGTGAGAGTCCCTGGAGGATGAAAAAATAAGGTGTATATGACCTTTGGCAAACAGAAGACAGTGAGTCCCACCTACTTCTGAGAAGAAGGTCTGTTTCCAAACATTTAGGGAACTTCAACAATAATCCTAATGCATACTCACCGGCTGCTGAACCATTGTATGCCAGGCATTGGAGCAGCACTTGCTTAAAACTAATCTGCAGTTTGTTTCTTAGAGTTACATAAATTCACTAAGTAGTTGGTCTGGTGTATCTTAAAATAAAAATAAAAATCCAGATTGCAATTTATAGACAAATTTGCAATAAAATTCAGATAGCGTATCAAACCAAAGGGGTTGTTAAAAGACTTGGGTCTCCAGGGCATATCAAGCCTGATTGTACATTAAAAGAAGTGACTAGAAGAGTTAGAAGAAGGTAAACAATTTTTACAAAAACAGCTGTTTTGTCATTTCTATAAGTCTCTGGTAAACACAGAAGAGCTGAATCACTGGGTGCCAAACGCCAGTGCTGAGCAGGCTGCAAGTGCGCAACAGATTGCAAATGCCAAACGATTTGCTTTTTCTGCACCATTGCCACCTAAGCTGATCATGAAAAAGAATTAATAATTAAGGGTAATTATCTGACTGAACACTTTTTAATATGCTGAACTCAGGCCCATGTTGTTTATGAACAGCTTATGGCTCTTCCTCTCTGGAGCGTGCTGCTTCCCTGTGCGGGAAGGCGAGGGGAGGGGGACAGTAGGCAGGGGTGGAGGAAGGAATGGCATATGCTAACCTTATCATTTTGACTTGTTTTGACTGGACACTTAATCTTACCTCTCATGAATGCCACATTCTTCTTCTCCATATGCCACTTTCCCTTGGCTGCTCACCAGCCCTGAATGCCAGAGGTTACAGGAACGGAAAAAAAACTTACTTCCTAATTAAAGACTCATTTAGCAACACGTGCTGCAATTTTACTGCCATAGTTCTTTCCTTCCTATATACGGATAGACTGACAATGACTTTTGCTAAATAAAATCTCAACAAAGGAATGACAAACCTTTTAAAATAAAACTTTGATTTGTGACCTTTATACTAAAGAGATCCTCTCTCTTTCCAGCTTTGTTATTAAAAAAAAAAAACATGAGCTGTGAAAGGTTAAGAGATTGGAAAGAGACAACTTGAATAGAGCTCCTCAGAGAAATACCTTAGGACATGCCAATGAAGATCAAGCAGTATTGACTGGAGTGCAGGTGGAGAGTTTATCACAAAGCCTCGGTATCCTGGTAAATAACTTTGCTCAAAGTACTCTGCTGACTTTGCCAGGCTGGGGCTCCAGCCACCACTTCAGAAGTGTGAGGAAGACAAAAAACTCAGAAAAACAAGTTTGAGAGAGGTTATTTCAGTTGGTGTGCCAGCTGCTGGGTCCCCAAGTGGACGCATGAAGAGATGCGTAGTGCGTGGCTGCTCTCCTACCCTTGCTTGTAGAGAGATGACATTTTAAGAAAGCACATTGCAAAGAGTCTGACCAGCTGAATATTGACCTGCCTAAGGCTGCTGACTGTGCAGTACTGACCAAACATTACTGAATTCACCAATACAGTAAACACCAAAAAATAGCAATCCTGTGCATAAATTGATACAGAAGCCATGTAGAGTTGTACTTATGAGACCAAACAATTACACAAAGTGAAACTAGCACAGCCAGTCCTGCAGTATGTGCAGTTTCTGCAGTCTAGGAAACCTACACAGATCCCAAATTTGTGACATAATTACTCAGACCAAGCATCCACAGAGGACTGCCAGGTATTTCAGCTATGAGCTGCTAAAATTTTCTGTGTGCCACTGTCAAACTTTCAGCCTTCAGTTTTGCACCAGTTTTTACGTGGCTTTGGCAGTCCAAGTGACTTTTCCACTGCCTTTTCATGTTCCCTCGCTTTTCTCATCGTAAACCACAAAAGCCGCATGAACAACTTGAACACACAGCTCTGATACAAATTATTTGTCACAGAAACAACTAGCTGCTGCTGCATATTTGTAGGCAAATCTTTCTGTGTGTTAAGTGAGGTAACAGGCTGGGATGTATGTACTTTCTACATCTAAGTTCTTATGAAACACTTACCATCAGTCTGTGCACAGTCTGGATCTCTTCTGCTACCTCCCATTGCCTTTCTGCTTTTTTTTGGTTTCCATCTATGTGACCTGTAGGTAGATGAAGTCAAGTTAAATGTAACCCTTATATGTCTTACCCAGCAATCTGGATTTTGCTGTTTGTGAAAGGGTTTGTACGCTTCACAATTAAGTCAAATATCATTTCAAAAGTGTCTTTTAACACATGACATATAATAAAAGTTATTGTATTGCTATCCAAATCACAAGACACTATAACCCATGTTAATTTCCATTCCCTTTACTTACACTTATATCATGTATGTCCTTTATTAAATGAAAAATACTTTCAAATAAGGTGGGGAGGAACAAGAACAGAATAAATAAAAAGAAAAGTGACTTCTGCTACTTATGCCATTGTACATTGCTTCCTCATAGAGAGAATTTCCAATACTGAAGCAATAATTTCAGGCCAAATTGGACTAGGGGAGTCACCAATCCTCTTTAAGAGGCACCGTTTCCCAGGAGCAGGGCAGGAGGTTTTATTATACTCTCGCTTCGGTTAAGCGTTGTGTGAATTATGTGATAAAAGCAGATGGTAGTACTCTTTCTAGATATGGTTGAAAAAATTGGACTTGCTTAGAATAGTCCCTGGGGCCTTTTCTTGGAGCGTTCCTCTACAAGGAGAAACAATTATTTTACTTTTGGCTGCTATTGTCTCCTGCTGAGGGAATACACGTACAGTAATGATGAACTCTGTGAAGGGTGAAATGAATGTTGCTGCTGTTTCAGTATATTCAATGCTGAAGAGTTTTGGCTCCCATGGACCTGGCAGAACTCCGCTAGCTGTAATCACACACTGGCTTAAGTTTGCTTAAAAGCAATGCTTTATGCTGACACCTGGCTGGAAGAAACTGGCACAAAGAGCTGCTCAGCAGTGAAACCCTTCACAACAGGTTATGCCAAACACATTATTTTACACCACCTTGGGTGACACTAACAATTTATTTTCTAACCTTTATTAGTAAATTGTTCTGACCAGTGCCGAGCTCAGTTATGTACCATCAAACCCTACTACCTTGGTTTAGCACCACTCCGCATTTACCCATATTGTTGACAAGCTTAGCACGTAGCAATCTTGTGTCTGTCCACAACAGGCATGGGATGTCTTAATAAGCCAAGAGCATCTTCTCAATAGGTTAACCCAGCACCCCTAAAATGAGCAGAATTCTTTCTAACGGCTCTGATGGGAGGTAGGTCTGCCCTCAAATTAGTGTATCCCTCAAAGAGCCAGCCCCACAGAAGTGCTCCTTGGTTTTACATGAGATCATTGACTAAAGCCCAAGATTTCAACCAAATGAAGTCAAAAGATATCAGATAAGGTTAATGATGGAAGTCCACCAGTCACAAAGGAGTGGACAAACTGGCAGCAGCTGTATCTAGAATAATAATCATGGCTCTGGGTCCAGAAGAAAGATGACTCACATTCAGCTTAGACTTAACCGAACCTTCAGTTTAGTCAGGCAAGGTCAAAGACTGGTTGCTGCCATCAACCGGTCAGTCCCATCAGGATTTTTTCATGTATTTGCTTTTGGAACTGGGATGTTGTGTCACTAACCTTACTATTTCAATATTTTTCCTGATATTAGACTTATCCTGAGCAACTGCAGTGCATACCATCTCCTCAACCGTGAGCAGCTTGTCTATTCCCTTGTTATGTAAAATGCAGCCTTCTCTGTATAATTGAAGATTCCTATAATATTGTACACCTCAGGCTTCAAGACTGTTATACTATTCCATTTCAGACTTCCTTTCCACCAGTCCCAAGTCACTTAAACTTTTAATCATAGGTCATGTTTGCCAGTGCTTGATCATTCTTATACATCTTTTCTGGACTCCCCAGTTCATTCATTTCTTTATTAAAAAAATAAAGTCCTGATGTAAGGTGTTTAACACTGCTCCAGCTCTCACCTCCCTGATGCCAAGCCAAGCAGAACCACTGCTTAGCCTCCCTGGTAGCCGAGCTTCTCATTAATGCACAGAGGATATCAGTCACTTTATCAAGCCACTGGCACTGCTGTTCCCACCTTAAGCCCTACACCCTTTCTGCAAAACTGCCGTATGCCAAGTTGTTGTTTTTTCCTGAATTTGAAGGTATTTGGGAGGGCCAGCAGCCTACAGCTTGCAAACAAGGAGTGTTTTTGCAGGAGTCACTAGTCTTAATAAAAAAGCCAGTCATTAATTTGAGGGAATGAGGTTATGTAAGGATATTATTATCACTATTGTCGGTTGACGAGGGTTAAAACAACGCTTGAAGAAAACTGGATGGAAATGCAAGAGAGCATCTCCCATGCAACAATCATCCTTCACTGTCAGCAGCCTCACACCGAGATGGTAAATTAATCCCTGCCCTGGAAGCAAGTGAGGGTCCAGGTCCCATCCCCACAGAAAAAGAAAAGTGACAGTGGCAGCTGGGAGACACCCACAAGTCAGCCAGCCCTGACACCCCCAGAGATACAAGGATCCACAAGTGGGACCACACCAGATGGGTCTGAAACATACCCAGCAAACAAACTATACTTTCCAGCTATCCAGGCACCAGAACCAGAACAATTCTGCCAAAGACCATCCAAAAGTGACTGTTTGACCTGAAGACTGCCAGTAAAGAAACCAGGGCAGAGATGGTGTTACTCTAATCATGCCCCAGAAGAGCCTGGTTTCGCATGCAAACACAAGTGTCCTACAGATAAAGGTGTCAATTACACATGGACAGGAGTCCTTATGGCTTTTCCAGATACAGATGATGAAGATGCTCTGGAAAATGAAGCACGTGAAGAAATTGCCTTTGTACTCAACCATCTCATCTGTTTGGCCACCACCTCTTTTTCCATGGGTACCATCAATCTACACCATGAGTGAGATAATATTTGTCTACTGACATAGATGGTGTTATCTAGTAAATATACATTTGGTGTGCCAGAGATTCATAGCAGAAGTTGTAATTTTGATCCAGTAAAATGGCTCACTTGTTGTACTTTGAACAAAAATACCCACCCTTCTCTGCCCAGTGCACTATTTTTTATTGCACGACTTCTTAAAGAATATGGAATTTCTTTGGAGCTGGATAACTTTCTTCTTTCCCATATTTAAGGTAGAGTTGGAGGGGTGTGGTGTGTGTGTGTTCCTGATATTTTTCATTATATTTTTCAAAGAAAAGGTGTCTTTTTCTAAGCAAAAGTACTTTTTCTAAGCAAATTATCATAGTACCTGGTACTAAAAAGATACACGTCACTAACATTAGGTCACTATCTTGATTAGGTACAGAGTTTAAAAAACAACACAAAACTCAGATATATACTCTCTAGAATTTCCAGAAGCCTGCCATCTGGCCAGAAGCCCTCTTCAAACTTCATTTATATCAACACACGGTGACCTGCTCATCTCAATCAAGGATATCCTTAAAATTATACTCAAATGACTCATGATAACCCACAACTTTTATTTGCACATGGTTATGTCAAATCTCTTCTTTAGCTATACAAACACTGACACTCCATGTTTTGCCTGGTTCTCTTGGTTTGCAATTGACACCCTTGTGCATTGATGCTGTTCACATCCTTTCCTTTTACAGGCACGCTGAATCGCATTAAAATTCTCCAAGTAGTAGTCCATCCATCTTTATCTGTTTTTCATGAAGCTGGGCTAGCATTCTTTCATTGGAAATAAGAAAGTAAAGGAGGAGAGCACAATATACCATTTACCACATACTTTTAAAGAAGCTTCCAAAATAGATGTAAAATAATTATTGACAATAACACATTACTACTCTTATTATTTGATATTCTAATGAATACTCTTAAGGCTTGCTTTTTGAAAGTATGCGTCTCATCAAAACAGTTTCTTCCAATAGAATTGACTAATACAAGAATATATGCACAAGACTTGTCACTTACCCAGTATAAGCACACAGTTTCTTGACCCCGAATGACACAATAATTTTCTCTGAACAGGAGCTCTGGAGATGATCCAGTTTGATGCCATGCTCAGAGCAGCTCCACTACAGTAAAACCAGGTTTCTCAAATCAGGTAACCTGGCCTTAGCATGGACACAGTGATTGACAGTGCCAAGGGCTTCTGCAGATGACCTGTACCTTGCTCTGTAGGTGATATTACCCTCTTTATCTTATAAACTAAAAATGCTGTTATCTTCAGATGGATATAACCACTACTGTTCTTTTTCTTCACTGTAGCAGCTCCAAAGACTGAGGTATGATCCTGTAGTGTTTGTAGGATTTTTAACTCTGTGTTTTTGACTGCTGTGTTATCAGCTTGTCATAATTTTTACTGAATTATAAATAAATATGTATTCACTACCTTCATAAAATTAGTGTTAGAAAACACATTAAATAGAAACCTGCTCTTTGTTTTTCTGTTATTGCTTATCGTGCTTCCCTCATAATAGAGAAGCTTCTCTGGAGCACATACATTTCCATTCAAATGCAATTAATTCTGATCAGGTATGCACCCATTTATGTGCTCCTGAGTACTGATTAGATAGAGGAGTAAACAGTTGTGAATTAAATGTTCAGATTACATGGCACTATTTCATGCCATTCATCACATTAGGAAATGAAAAGGGTGCTTTACAAGAAACAGAATCATTGAATGAAACATGCACTGCTATCAAATGCTTCAAGCCTATCTGAGATACTGCTAGGACAATATACAATCTAAACAATTATTCAGTCTATTTTCTTGTCTATGTTCTTTTCATTGAGGCAGAAGTCATGACAACTAATAAATACAAAGTAATTTGGAAAATAGGGAGATCGTACCCCAGAACCATTGGAATTAAATATATGATGCTGTTATGCTTTAAAATATCTTTGATTTCTTTGTTATTATCCTTGAAAACTGCTGTTAGCCTCAGGATTTGCTGTGCTATCTACATTAAGCATAGGGGATGCTGCAGCTCTGCAGCTGGGTGCTGCCTGGTCCCAGGCAAAAAGGGACGGGATGGAAACAAACCTCAGCTAAAGCCTCAGTTCAGTCCCACTGCTCCAAACAAAACTGGAAACCGCTATTACACTGCACCAGCGGGCACCGTAAGTATTTGCCTCCTAAAGAATAACTCCTATCAGCTTTCTAGTAATGAAAAAAAAAAAAAAGGCTCAAATCTCTAACAACCTGCTTAAGCTTTTGTCATACTTGCCATGATCTAGACTCCCAGGAAAACAAATTCTTTCTGAGCTCATAGCCCTCAGTTACAATCTCAATGATTTAATTAAAAAGGAAAACTTTCCTTCTACAGCCAGAAGGCAGCTGAAAGTATTGGACAGTTAACAAGAGGAGGAAAACAGCTCAAGGATATTGTTAAAAATGTGTGGGTAAAAAAAAAAAAAAAGCAAATAAATTTAACAAATTGTGCTAGAAAGAGACCAGACCAAATACTGAACTTTAAAGTATGTCCAAACCAGAAGCTACTTTCCTTGAGTTTAGCCTGTGTTACAGAGGCTCTTTTTGCCATACTCTTTGAGCCACAGCCGCAAGCATCACCTCCAAAATATTAACGGCATTTTCGATATTCCCGCATGCAAGAAGTGCATTATTCTTGGGAAAAAGAGTGCATCCTTCTGGGATCCAAACCCAGGTTTTTGGGCTCATGCATCTAAAACTTCACATACTTATCAGGAGCAAACAGAACCACCTGAAGCTTGCCTGCCTCTGCAAGGAGGTAAACAAAATGCAACCATTATATTCCAGAGCTTCCTTTCTGCCTTTGTCCTCCTCACTACATCTTGGGGAGGGGGGGGGAATTGACTTCACAGCTCTCATGATGAGTGCTGAAGTGACAGTGAAAGAGAGGTGTCCTGAGTCAAATTCAACTACTGAAACACCTCTCTGAGCCACTCAGCATGTTTCTTTGTCAAGCAGGGACCTCTTCTCCTCATACAAATAGAGAGGAAAATAAAGCGCATAACTTCAGTTTTGATTCAGCTGAAGGAATAAATACCCTGTTTTCTCTGGAGCTGAGTGAAGCAGGTTGTCTTTGTGTTAGTCTGAACTTATAACACCAATTATGACTGGAATATACTCATTTCTCTTCCTGAATGCTGGAAAGCATAGAAGAAGATCTGTTTTTTAATCCTTTAATACACAACTCATACAAACAGCCTAATTTCAGCAGTAATTTCACCAATCCAATTTCCAAAGGCCTAAAGGGCTGATGTGTTTATGGATTCAGGAGAGACTGACTGCTGGACAGATGTTCTTCCTAGAAGCCCACTGTATTTTATTTTTTAGTAAATAAACCCGTAAAGCCCTTGTGTGTGCAGACAGGTTATAACAGTCCAAGTGCAGCAGTTATTCAATTTTTTAAAAGTTAATAAACAAAAAGTTAATAAATAAGATGTCTTATTTTTCTTTGGTTACACATATGTGCTTTCTCTCCTCGTATTTCTACAGCTGAAGAGGGAGAAGATTGCCTTTGCTTAACCCACGCGTAGAGTTAATTAACCAGGGACATTTAGTGATTCTTTGTCATTCAAGATAATCAACTAGGCTGGCACAGAAACAATGTTTGCACAGGTTGTCTTTTTCTTGAGTTGCTCACTTAGGGAACTTTTTGTGTGTGTGCATGTTTTTGTGGGGTTTGTTTATAGTTTTCGGGGGGGNNNNGGGGGGGGTTGGTGTTTTGGTTTTTTAAGAGATCTTCAGTTTTATCCTGCTGGAACACACAAGAATCTCATCTGATTACCGGAAATTATCAGAAATGATCGTTAGCAGCTCTGCAACACCCTGAGTCAGCCCCCTTCACACCCGAGGGTCATACCATCCAAACAGTCTGATTTATATGCTGCTATCCTTTACAGCCTTTCACCTCTCCCTTAATCATCTCAGTCTCAACCATCTTGATAACGTCTCCTCATTCTCATTAAAACCAGAAAATATATTACCAGAGTACATCAGCTCCCTTGACTTACACAATTACTCTCCTTTCCTACTTGTAATGAAAACCTACCAACTCTTTAGGGTTTTCTTTCCAGCAACTTTTTCTAGACCTCTTTCACTTCCCTGCCTCCCGTGGCACTAAGTGCAGTGTGTTCTGTTTCTGCTCAAGTTTACTTGCATGCTTTTTTTCAGTATCTTCCTTGCGGTCTCCTCTGAGACACTGTAGTCAACTCCATGATAAACTCATAATTTCAGAAAACATTTTCTGATGTTTTCAGCATTCAGATTCATCCAGTGGCACAAAAGCATACAAATGCCATGACTCATATACAGTCCATGGGAGCCAAACACTGAGATCTGGGAGAATATTGTACAGTTGCTGTAAAGTCGGGACAAAGTAGAGAATGGGACCATCTCCAGAAGCACTGGAGACAGCCCAGGCACTTGTGGAGTCTACTTTTTCTTCTCAGTCACAACTACAGCTATTTGCCCCGTATTTTGTAAGGCTGCTAGGCACCCATACCACACTTACCTTCACAGACCACCATGGGCTTGGGTGTATTCCTGATCAATGTGATCCTTGTATAAGACAGTCACCAACATGTGCTTCTCCTGTAAATGAGGACTTCCCAAGGATGAGTCTCCGTAGAGATGTCTGAAATAGATTATTTTCTGCTCCTAAGAATTCAAACTTTTTAGCATGTATGAGCACTGCACAGTGGTTGAGGACCCGGCCAGAACTGAATGAGGTTTCACAATTACCTATGGAGGATGAATTCCTTTGGCAATCCTAACCCCTAAACCCACACACAGCTTCATCTCCCTGTGGTGGGAATACCCTTCAAAGACAGTTGACATGGGATAGAACTGGATGCTCTATCCCACGCATGAGAACTGGCACATTCCTGAATTTACTAGTTTCTTTTTAACCCCAAATGTCATAAATTCTAGCAATATAAATCACCTTTATTTTTACTTGTGGAAAGTATAATCCAGAAAGCGGTGGAAGCCCTCTAACTCCACAACAGGTTCAATAAAGGCAACGGAAACAAAGAACAATTCCTTCAAATGGAGCTTTTATAAGGACCTTTTTCTTTTTTCTGAAAAACACCGCTCTCCCAAGCACCATTATATTGACATAAAGAGTGTACAGGCAAGTCTTGATCACATTTGGTTTACACATTTATAAATCACCACACTTTTAGTGTATTTGTTCCTATTTACACCTTAATGGATGCACTAAAAAGGTTCCTTTGCTGGTATGAATCCTGCGTTTTGCGTACTGAGAAAAATACCCAAAGTTAAACTATTTTTTAATGTCATTTTTATTGAGTACTTGACAATGGCAAAAAACAGAACATTGAAGAATTATACTTTTAAAGAGGAGTTTCTATCAAGCATCTATTCTTGTCCTAGGGTAATATCTCATTTTCTCAGCAGTTGATTAAAATCCATTCTGTTCCACTGGGATACACCCAATGACACTCCTGATACAGAGACATACAGAAGAGATAAAAGAAAATAATGTATCACTAGCAATACTCAGAAAATTGTTTAAAGCATATATTCAGTACCTACTTATCTTTTATACGTAAGGATATCTGTGATGACAAATAGCTTGTTATAGTATGTGATTAACTGAAAATAGAAAGCAGAAACTGAAAAATAATATTGAATAACCTGATGACCATTTACTGGTCATGTTTTACATTTTTCCTCTGATTTCATATACTTTCAGATTACCCACAGGAGAAAGAAAACAAGGAAAGAAAACAACATAGTTTTAACTTGGCTCCAGCTAAGAACTGGAGCTAGTTATGGATCCCTCCAGTAATTCGGGCAATAAACAATGGGTCTCAGGTTTACCACTGTATGAGGTGGATGCCATCAGCATCAACTAGGTACTTCTCCAGCAGGAGCAGGACATCTTGATACTTCAGGGCTCATCAGAAAAGAGGATGAGGACCACATGAAAACCGGGACCAGATCCCACACTGGGATGAGGTATCTAAAGGCAGGTGAAGAAGAGAAAGCAATCACATCTCAAGGTCCTCAGCTGTTTGTGACCCCATACTGTAATCTTCCAAAGGGACAGCAAGAAGAGGCACAGTGAAAAAAAGAGACAAAAAACCCAGGAAGGGTTAGTGAATAAGTGGTTTACTACATTTTTTTGCTATTAAGATTCTCACATAGATTATGACACCAAACATATTCTAATAGATGAAATTTTGCTTCTCACAGGTTTACAAGGTTAAACTCAATATTCTCCGTATTTGTATAGAAGTGTTGTGCCTTCTCCTAAATAGTGCAAAATGGACACTTAGCCAGGTAGGTTAGTTGGCATACAACAAACCCACGCAGAGAAGCAGATGTGAGACTAGGAAGAAACAAACCTGTAAATGAAGCTGATTTTAGCAGTTGAGTGCAGAACTAAAATGAAATGCAGAGGCAAAACGGCTGCAGTGTTGCAGCAAAAGTTATTTTGACTCCCATACCTTTGTTTATATGGCTAAATAAACAATCAAAAAAAAAAAAAAAGGCAATTCAAGATCCTAAGCAGTTGTATGTTGCCATCCAAATAAACAGTGTTGACCTTGCCTGGGCATCAACACTGATGAGCTGGAGAGGACAGCAGTTGTCAGGACGCTGCACAGCCTGACGGCTGCATTAGTATGTCAGAGGCTTATCTTTGCTCTTCAGAGCTCAAGGGCAGGTGTGCACAGCACCTTCAATAAAATGCTCACGGCTGAGAGTGAAAAATCCTTGAGAACCTTCTTGGATCTCTATTCACTTTTCATTTGGGTAAATTCCCATACATTTTAGGAGAAATGTAATCCTCAGTGAAATCACAGAGAGTTTTGACATTGGCTTCAAAGGATCCAAATGTCACAGTTCAATGACAGCCTGCAAAGAAACAGAAAATTTAGCATCTGAAATCTATTCCAGTACAAACCTCAGACAATGCTGAGCTAGGGCTGTGATTTGACTTGGAACCAAATCTTGTGTCTACTGGACTATTTTACAGCAAACTTTCAGCAGTTGCTATCCTAAATATGTTATAGCTGTATATGCAGAATCATAAAGGAGAAGATTGAAAAATCCCTGTTTGACTGGTAGTCCATGCATCTGGTGAATTAACTAAGGACTCAGTGGCCATACAATCAGATCTTTTACAGTTTCATTTAACAGTATAGCACACAAAAAAATGCACCGGCTTTAAGAATAGTACTTTCAGAGCACCTTTGTTCATTAACTCTTTAAGCTCCCGGTGAAAGTTAACTGAAGTTAGTTTTGACCCAAGTACTTTTCACCTTCCCATCCATTTTCTTCATGGACTTAAGACAAACATATAAACTTTTTTCCTTAGACAGACGAATCTATAGTTATCCAACCAAGATTCCTTTGCAAATTTTTTTGTGAACATCAGCTACCCCCTATTGCAAAAGATGAGATACTGGTCACATACTGCTGATCTGATCCAAAATTACTGTTCCTGCTACTCAGCAGGTAATAATTCTTTTCATTTGCTTCATTCATTTCACCTAATCAATCATCAGTTCAAGAAAGCTCCTTGAATTTTTGTATCTATAATTTACACGGGCAAGCAATACACATTTAGCTCCCTCAATATTTCTTCACACATCAAGTTGTCAATCTCTCCAGATCCTTAATCACTTTTGTTGCTCTTCCGTGAATACCTTCTGGCCTTCCCAAGTGCCTCCAGCACTGGAGTGCTCAGCTGAGAATGCAGCATTTCAACCATACTCTCACAGAATTTCAATCTATAAAAACTCTTCCTTTTTTACCAGGCATCCCAAATCATGCTTATTTTATTTGCCAGTTAAGGCAATCTTTTTATTCCAAATATTAAGTCTGCAGTGGCACATACTACATAAAAAGTCTGAAACTCAGTGAATTAGCTCTGCAAGGTTTTTAGTGACTATTTTCTACCATTTTGTTCCCAGTTCTTCTCTAAATTTTTACTGGGGAGTTCAGGTTTGAAAAAAACTGAAAACACCAGAGCTCAACACCATTGAGTTTGCTGCATCTCACCTCCAAAAGACGACAAAAGTAATTTGATTTCCATGCAAACATCATAAATCATCCTTTGATTTCCAATTCTTGTTGCATAATTTTGCTCAACTCATTGGGCACTGCCTTCTTGAACGCAGTCTGAGTTATTGCCTCCTAATGATGTCAGAAGGCAACAGTCTGTTAGCTTGTTACGTGTACAGTTTGTGTATGGTGGTCACTGTAAACCAATGCAAAATTTCCTCTTTTACTACCCAGGTGAACTTCATTAAATCCTTGATGGAGCTGATATAGATATGAAGTAAATTACTAACATCAATTTGGCAATGGGCTTTCATGGCCAACAAAAAACCCATGGCTATAGTCTTGTCTGATGCCCCTTTTTATTGCAGCGGTCGGCACAGGCAGACCATCAGCTTCCCCAAAGTCAGCTGTGGGACACTAGTTAAGCATCTTCTCTGAGGTCAGGAAAAAGTACCAGTTTAGAGTGTAAATCATTTTACAGTTAGAGTTTGATTTTTCTGGTGCAAAGCCCTTGGCAATTCCTCCCTCCCACTCAACAACAAAAAGTTCTTTAATTCCTTCCTCAGACCTCTCATTTCACCAAAAGAAACGATGCAAGGAGCATCCATCGAAAAATTACAGACTTCAGGCTATGACTAGATCCCACAGCCTGAACAAAGCAGTCTTCTCATGGCATACTGGACACAAATCGACTTAGGCTTGTCTAAAGCTTAAAAAACATGTTTAGAGGGAGACACTGCATCTCCCCTCTCTCTTCTTGATGCTCCTGAATCTTTCTTCTTTTCAGGCATGGGGTTTTACACAGAAGCATGGAGTTCTGAGAGGAAAAGTCATTCCTAAATGGGTGGTAAGGGAGGCTGAGTGCATGCATGCTGGGCTAGCAAGTAAATACCAGCAACCTATATAAACCCAACTTCAGCTATCATAAAATGAGGTTTATGAACTGATACTTTGAACCTTACATTCATTTAAAGCTTTTAAAAGTTACTTCATCCCTTCCACTCAATAGGTTTTGTGATTTATTACAAAAAGGTGAAAGGTCCTTCCTCCCATTACCAATTACCTGAACCTCTTAGTCCTCTTTGATAAATCCTTGCATGAATAAGTTTGTTTCCAGACTTCCTGGTCCTTACTTCTGTAACTTAAATATTTATCAAACAAGAGCAATTTTCTACTTATGCAGAAGCCAGCTAATTAGTATAGTACCCTGTCATTCTGTCACACAACCTTAACAAACAATATAGGAGATAAAAGAGTTGCTAATTGGCTGATACTGTTAGCAGCAATTTTGTAGTGTTAATGTATCACTAAAACATTAAAAGTTGCTTTGATCAGACTATGGAAAAATTAAACAAAATTGGCTTTTGCAAGATTAAAAGCGTTGTCCCACAGAAGAAATCCCATATGCAGGTAGTACTTTCCATATGGGATTAAGGAACATTACTACAATATATATATTGTAGAAATGCTCTGCCAACAGAAGAAAGCTTCTCACAAATCATTCTTGAATTTGAGCACCATTAATGAAAAAAAGTGGAAAAAGCACTGAAGAGATCATTAATACACAAATTATGAATGTATTTAAGGATATAAACACAAGATCTTCTTGTAGGAATAGCACAATCCAGTAGGAGTAGCAAGGTACTCTAAACCATCCCATTGTGAAAGCGTGTGACATAAAAGAAACGTCACTGATGGCCCCAAATCAACTAGAAATACGACCTCTCTCTTCAACCACTGAAAATGGGTTAGAATTCTAAGATTGCAGATAGGATATAGCATGTTACAATCAATTGAGCAGGAAAAGACAAGATAATAAGAATAATTAACAACGTCTGGACTAAGCTAAGATTATAAAAATTAACAACATTAATTTTGTTTCTTTCAGTTAATGTACCCTTGGACAGTTTTTAAATGGATGGGTAGCAGTAAAGTCAGTGATCAGCACTACATTCCCATAGTTGTCAAACCAATGAGAAAGAAATAAAACATAAGTAGCAGGAAACACATCAGTGAATTGTTCTGAAAAATACTCACTTTTCTTGGGAGAAAAATGAAACAAAGACATAAACATTTAGAAATGTATAAACAATACTAACAGCATGGTAAATATTGGGATACAAAAACCTAGATGAGCTTAAATTTTCTTTTTCATTGCCAAGACCTTGCGAAGTCTTCATATTTCTCAAAAAAAGCCTGTAACAAGAGATGGTAAATAACCACACTTGGGAAAATGTTGTTTCCTCCTGTATCTCTATCAGGTCAGTAAACAAGTCAGAACCATTCTTTCACTTCAGGTGCTTTCACTTGGAATTTTCTGGTTCCTACAGGGAAAACAAGAAAGAAAGCAGAACAACCTCCATGCAGTCTCCTTGATAACCACAGATCCCAGGACAGTGGACACTGCTTCCCAGAAACTGGAAAAGAAAGAACTAGGGGTTTTTAGATACTCTATAGGGCTTACATATGGATCTTCCATCCTGTGCAAGAGTACTTTAAATTATGAAAACATGTTGTGGCAAAAGGGGCAAGTGAACATGGATCTTGTCAAGTCAGCATTCTGTCAAATCTACAAGGAAATCCACCCTGTATCAGTTATTGTGGGGGAAGACATGTGGGAGCTAATTTTTGTCAATAGAAACATTGAAAGTCAAACAAAAGACAAGGAGGAAAGGATGGAAGATTCTTTCTTGGCTTTCTGCTGCAAGTTCTTCCCTTCAGGGGCTGACCACGCAGCCCATGTCAAAAGAAAAGCTGTCAGGCAGCTGGTAGACCCAGAGTCCCACCTCTCTTTGCATTTTTGGAAAGTCAGAAGTAGATAGGGCTCTTTGGCAAGACAAAAGAAGAAATTAGGGAGGTGTCTGCTACCAAGGCATTGCTTGTTAGCACCTCCAACTGAAATCCAAACCACTGCTTCTTTCTCCTCTCTCCTCAAAAGTCCTAAATCTTCTCCTGAGGGGCTCTAGGAAGAAATCAATGTTAATGTGTTTGGAGGGACCCCTCTGCTGTTCTGCAATTTTTCTGTATTTTCCTGGTCGAGTTGAACACATTAACCACTGGCACACTATTGTTACTTATTAGAGTAACTGATGTCTAAAATTATGAGCAGGGAAAATAATCATATTGAAGGAATTTCAGTTACAAGGAAAGCTACTGACTTCTTTTCAGCTACTTTCCAATTTAAAAGACTAATTGAAATCAGTCTACTCCTTGCATCGACAAATGAAGGATAATTATGTTGTTCTTCCAACCTTGTGTTCAGAGATTGCATTGATCTTCATTATATTAATAAGTCAAATTATTTCTTCATTTCTGCTAGCTTTATAAATAGTAAATTATACAGGAAAGAATGAACTGGGATGCTGTGCGTTGAGAATATCCACTTTTTTCTCTTGCTTGTTTACCATTAATGGCTATACTTCATCTGTTGCCTAAATCATCTTAAATCATCTGATATTGGTTCACAGAATCATTATATAGTTAGACGTAGCAACTTAAGACAAAAATACAGGAATGGCTGCAGAATTTTTTCCAAGTTCCCAGAGGATAAACAATTAATTCCTTTAGGCTGTGAGGTGCAGATTCATCTCATCGAAATGCAGGTAAACTATGCTTATCCAGGCCCAGACCTAGTCAATACTAGGTATAGGTAGAATCAGTCTTCAATGAGTTTGCAATAAAAGGGTTAATTAAAAATGGAGCAAGTAATGGGAAAAGGCTGGAGAGCAGTGGACAGGGGAGAAATAATCCACAGAAATGCAATGAACGTTCATACATCTCTGGTTGAGTAAAACATTTGAGAATTACTCAAGCACCACAATTTCTTTGCTAAATCATCTTGTGTACTTGAGAGCACTACATAAACAATCTGTTTTTAATGTAATGGAATATTTCAGGAAGCATCTGCTGCATGTATTTAACTCAGTATCCTCTTGACCATTAATCATGCCCTGGGATTCATTATTTTTTTGCCCTATTCCATTTCCCACAAATTGAATTAGGCCATTACAGTCACCCCCAGGGCACATTTGGCAGCTGTGGACCCAGATGGAGAAGTTTAGCAACAGCAGGTTGGGGTCTGTATCGTCTCCTGACCAGCCTAGGTTGGCTCAGCTGATAGACTTGTCTGCAGGGATGGAAGGAGAACCCTCTACTATTGAGCTCATTTCTAGACTCTCGTATCAAATCCAAAAACTAGAGTATGTGGTCTTTCTAACATGCCTGCATGCAATTCTTCACAAAAAGCAAGTTAATTTAATAAGATTATTTTCCTAAGACTTTGTGCTTCCTGAGAAGAAAGTCCACTATGAAATCACAGTGATATAACATGTCTTAAAGCTTATGTTGCAACTTTTGATCAAGAATTAGTAGTAAGATCTGTAACTTCAGCTTCAGACATTGTTCGAAAAATTTACCAATTAAAATGTGAAATCACTTTCAGACACTGTAACTCAACAATCATTAAAGACAGAATCATCATAATGGCTATCAAAGGATTAACATTTCTGTTAATGACATGTATGATGTTTGTTCACACTGAGAGGGCTTGTACATGTTTTGGAGAACAGGCTCAGACTTCAAAGTGAAATTAGAAAAAAATATTACAGAAGAAAAAAGTAGATACCTGCAAACTTCTATGTACAAGAAGTGAAAAAATACCCATCTGCTGAAATATAATATTGAAATTACTTATTGGGGAAATCAGAGAGAAAAGAACCCAAGGAATAATTGGATCACAAGCTGAACTTCAGTCACAGATGTCTGGCTGCTGCAGGAAGAGTGATTACAGGAGACCGTGAGTGTGGACACGTCTGTCCTTCCCAGTGGTGGTGAGATCTCATCCAGAGTACTACAACTGATAACCTGGTACTGCAGGTCAAGCTGGCTGTGGATCAACTGGAGAGGTATCAGAAAAGAGCAACAAGGGAGATCAAAAACATGACCTGTGAAGAAGGGTGAGAAAAACTGTAGTCACTGGAGCAGTGAGAGGGAGAGAAATGAACCCCCTCTTTACCAAAGCAGGTGTCTCAGGAGCTTTCACAGCGGAGTGGGTGTTTCCAGAGCACTGAAAAGGCACTTTGTGAATTACCTGCCAGCAAAGTTTTGTTGGCAAACAGTTTTGGGCTTCATGCCCACGCTTCCTAAATCAGTCCTTGAATCTATCCAGATGATGTAGAGGAAGAAGCATTCAAACTTTGGTACAGCCTCATGCAGTTATTTTGGATGCTGCATATGACATAAAGTCTTGAGGAAAATGGCAATTTGATTTTCCTAGTAATTGAGCTTTGTTGCAAAAAAAGTATATGCATAAAATCCTTGCTCTTTCAAGCAAATGAAAAAAGTTACCTACCAACCTACAATATTTTAAAAGCATAAGTTATAACAAAAGAGCAATTAGTCCAACAGTCCATAAGCCCTACATGAAAAAAACCTTGGTTTTATACATAATTTCATTTCTATTGTGTCCAATTCTAGTTCTTATGATGCCTAAATAACAAGAAAAAAAAAAGAGTAGAAAAATACTTACAGAGAACAAAACAGTTTTCTTAAGTAGTCTATCCATGTGTAATAAAATTTAATATGCAGACTGCAGTAAATTTAACCTCTTATTAATATGAAGGAGAAAAATGAGAACAGTCTAAGAGTGCTGTTAATGGGCATTCATTTCGCAGAGACTGCAATTGCAATCTAAGCAGCAGTTCCGAGCTGTTCTACTGAGCTATGAACCGAGTTTATATCACAATTCACAATTTGAAGAGTATAGACCAAGAATGAAAATTACGTTCCTTCTTTAAAAATGACTAACAATTCAATTTCAAGACATATTAAACATTAAATAACTAATCTTGCAAAATGCTAAATTAGTCAAGTCCCATTTGAACTCTTAAGGGCTTAGCAAACAACACTATGAATATCTCCGTTCAAGAAAAGGTCTGACTAATTGATCAGACCAAGTCAAGCTTCTCTGCCATTAGTCATTAGTTTATAAATATAATTTGTTTCCCAGACAATTACAGTATAATAATGAAGGTTATTTTTTTATATATAATATATAATATTTCTCAAGAGCTTTACTAGGATTTAATCACACCTTTTACAAATCACCTTTCTTTTCAGAAGCAGCAAACAAAAAAATTCTTATTTTACTAGATGCCACATTGGACAAGGTCAGTCACATCACATTGAATGATGGACATAACCAAGCCCATTGCTTCTTAATCTGCTTCCCCAGTCAAAGCTAACACAGACCTTTCTGTTTGGTTTCACACATAATTTGTAGAAATTGTTGAGAGTATGAGTCAAGCATCAGGTCCACACTCGTGGACCACTATGATGATTGGCTTTATGTTGGATAACTTAGTCTCAGAGAAGGCTACTGTTTTATCCCTACCCTGAAAAAGCATGAAGAAACAGCCAGCTTTGCATCAAAAACAAAGTTTACTCTCACTAATTCAAGGGAAAAAGCAGGGTGCTGCATCACAGCTTGGCTTCCACCAGTGTGCTTGACCTTGCAGGCTACAAAATAAAATCCTTATAACTGTGTTGGTAAATAAACTGATTCAGGCTGACACAGTGGTGATGGAAGAAGTGATATACATAGAACATCAAGCTGTCATTTCTATAAAATGATTTTTTTTAAACTAGCGGCACTTTAGAAAGTGCCTTAAAACACAGCAATCTTTCAGACAATTTTCCTATGTTATAACATCAAAACTGAAACAGGATGAAGGCTGCATTCAAGTACTAAAGGACACAAAAAGGGCATTTTGAAAATCTTCAGTACTGTAATTACAAATGCGACAGTTCCTATTCATATAAGATTGGAAACAAAATAATATGAAACTTACTATAAGCTTCATGATTGTTTACTAAATTTAAGTATCTCTGTTTAACTTTCAGTACTTGCAGCTTCAGTTCAGTTACATTCAAGCTGTATTCATTTTAAACAACCTTTAAGTCAAAATATGATACCAAAAGCATTGTCAAATACTGGTAATATTTGAGCCTTGCAAGCGAGCGCTCAAATATAACCATTTATTGCTTCCATGAGAAACTCTGAAAAGTATTTTTCTCAAGCAAAGAATGTTGCAGTTACTACTTACCTATCATTAATCTCAGTGGACCACAGAGGCTTCTGACTACCTCAGGCAGCCACCTACCATATCACCTAGTCGAGGAATTAGGTGCCCATTTGGATTTCAAAATCTGACGTGTATTCTTCTAATCCACATCTGGTTTATGGGATTAGAGTACCTTGCCCACAAGTAAATCTCAAGAGCCACGTGCAAATATTTCATTAGACTCCTATGAAAAGTTAAGAATAATTGCTATTATTTCAACTCCAGTGCAGTATTTATTTCTTACTAGTGATTGAAAGTATCAATTATACCAACCCTTATAGTTAATTACTGTTAATATAACTGGGATTTATTATCTGTGGGTAGGACTTCAGCACTACTTAGAAAATTTATGTTTATGGCTGTCTGCTCTGCTTTGATAACCATCATCATTTTATAATTAACATGCAAGGTATTAAACAAACTTAATCTTTTAAAGCTAATATTTTATGAAAGAGCAAGAGGAAAGACTTTCTCACAAAACAGCAGTCAGAATTATTGAAATCCAAAGCCCAAGCAATCGCGTGGTTCATTTCTACTAAAATAAATCAGTAAGAATCAAGCAGAAGGCTCTTTCATTGAAGGGAGGGAAGATGAAGGAGAGAGCTTGGGGCCAGAGGGGTGGTTCAGGTGGCACTGGGGTACAGAAGGTAAAGCCTGTAGTATGTGACACTGCATGCAAACGGGCACAGACACACAGCCACAGTACCTGAGAACAAGGTGTAGTCACAATAACTTCTCTTGAGCTTCCTATGTGATGGGGCAGGGAGAAATGATGCTGTATTACACAGCTACAAGCTGCATTCCTGTGAGGTTAACAGAAATTATCTGCTGGTGGGTATTCCCTACATGAGGGCAAAAATGTCACGGTAGCAAAATGAACCATCAGCATTCCTGAAAATAAAACAATGTTATTAAAGTATTATTAACTATAACCTTCAGACTAGGGGAAACTTATTTTAATTGACTGAATGCCATTTATGAGGTATCATACACAAAACCAGGAAAAACACAGAGATACTTAAATTTTCTCTTTTCTCTCCTATTACTGACACTAGTCCAAAGGCTGGGAAGCTCTCAGAGCAATGTAAAGCAGCAGAGGAGCTTGAGCACAAGACAATCAGGAAACAGATTTGGAGTTGATTATCAGCAGGAGCAATTTTCTCCTGGAAGCTGTAACAACTCAGATCTAAACTTTTGTTTTTCAGCAAAGTGCTAGCTCACAGAATACAAATCAGTAGTTATATAAACTGTAACAGCAATGAAAGCCGCCAGAGCATTACTGGGCAAAACCATAGCAATGGCATGTATTTTATGGAGGCAAGACTGTTTTGCCCTCCACGTTATATGCCATTTCGATATTCGTCCCAGAGCACATGCTGCTATAAAACTCTTACTGCATTGCTTTTCTTCTTCTGCAGTGTAATATCCACTACTGTCATTTTAGGTTTGTATATAAGGTGTAAGAGCTTACCCAGAGGAAAATAAGATGGACCCAGGTCGAACATCACATTATCCTTTTGAAAGATGGAATACAGCAGTAGACAAGTCACTGTCTGTGTCTTGTCTCACTCACCACTGAATGGTAGTGATAGTAAAGGACCTTCAATAGGAAACAGTCTTACAGAAGCACGCAGAGGACCCAAGGTGGACAGGTCCAATGACAGAGGACAAGAAATTTCATAGAATCACAGAATTTGACTTGATAAAGTAAAGCTTTTTGTATGTCTATCTTAGAACTACTTGTAGACATCTTAAGTAAAATTTTATGTAGCTGCTATGTGAATCATAAATACTTACATCAAAATCAATTGACTCTTGAAAAAATCCGAAACTTGAAAGAGGTTTTTCCAGCTTTGGTATATAAATGAGCCTTTGCAGACTGCAAACACTGTAGAAGCATTGCACAAACTTCTCCTCTGCTTTAAGACTGCAGTACTCAAGGTATACACTTACATTTCAAAGAGAAAGCAAGCCATGTATTGATGTGTCTCCTAGTAAAGTGTTTCTTCTCACTACTAATCAGTCTGAAACCAGCAGTGAAAAGTTCATAATCATTGTAACTACAACAAAGATTTATTGTGATTTATTCTTAAGTAATTTCACAGTCTGGAAAAGATTCCACAAGAGTGCCCATGTGAAAAGAGTGAAAGAATATACTAGAATACATTAATTCACTCTGTACTGCAGTTGTCGTAAGGTAACCAACTTCTGTGTTAAATTTACTTTATTTTACCTTGTGGAGCAAGCGCTGCTTTAAACACTGCAACAAATTAAAAATGAATCTTTAAGAACAGCCCAAGTTTCTTTCACTGGATTCGTAAAACGGTTGTTGTGGGAGATGTGTTGAGCTCAGAAGAACAAGACTCACAGTTTGTCAAGGCAGGTATTACAATTCCCCCCAAAATTAGGAGCAGTGTCCTCTAGTACATGCAGGGAAATACCCAGAAGAATAAACGGAATCACAATAAGGAGAATGACAAAATCTAGGCAATGGGTGCTCAGACCCAGATATATTAGCAGGCAAGAGTTACACAGAATTTGTCAGAAATATACTAATCCTGCTTGGAGAAAAGTGCTGCATGCTTAGAAGAGTTCTGACTATATGGTTAACAACTGCCTCACTCACCAGGCTAATGTGGCTCCATGAACCTGAAATCTGAATTTTCTTTCAGATATCAGAATCATTTAACCCAGTAACTCAATAAAAAGACAATGTTTAGATTTACAAAAATTTATCACCCTGAGGATGCTGAAAACAGGCAAGGGAAGAAAAGTATGCTCTACAAAGAGAGAAAGACAACAAATGATATGTTGATTTTATTCTTTCAGTAGATTTCTGCTTAATTGAATGTTTCCTACCAAGGTGGATTTATCAGATCTGCACAAATGGCCTGAGCTGCTGAGGACCAGGACAGCTTTCCTACCCGCTTAACATCACAAGACTGCACAAACACTAGCAGACAGCATTGGAATCCTGTCTGTTCGGGGAACAAAACTCTGGTCTTTTAAATTATTGGCTGAACTTTAGTAAAATCACTTCAAAGTATTCATAAAGCCACAAATTCATTTTCATGAAAGAAGCAAGACGGTCTTCTCTTTCTCGCTGTCTTCTGAAGAGACACTGAACACTAACATGTCTTTGAAATTCTTTCTGGGCTGGAGCCAGACGTCCGTGTTTAGGATAGTGTTTTGCCATGAAGGCATTGCATCAATATTAGATTTCATCTTACTTGCAGGTACATGCAGACCCAAACGTTGTTTTGTGGTCCAAGTCCTCTGTGTCTTCAGAAGTTCACGCCACAGACATCAAAGTGACACTGCTACTCCCATACAGGATGGATGATTAAATAAAAATAACTTGTAGGAGATGTGTAGTTTTGACTGTTCTTCAGGCTTTTAGGACAAAGCATTTCTGAGGACTACAGCAACACCAATGAGAAAGAAGTCACTTCCATGGAATTTGCAGCAATGATTAGCCCATTAAGATTAATGGGGCTCAGAGCATGCACCAAGGCAGCAAGAATGGAGACACCAAAATGAAGACACGAGATCATTTTGCACCCAGCTGGTTTGCAGGCAGCTGGTTGCAGGGGTCTTCCTCCTGAAGAATGGGGTTCTTTGGACTAGTTGTAGGGGTTTGGTTACGTATCACTCCCAATTGCATGAAATGTGAACGCTGAGCTCAGTACCAACCTGACCAGACATGATCCACTCTCAGACCCATGTCGGTTTCTGTTGGTCATATCTTTACAAGTCAGATGAAAAATTGTATTTAAACTGGATTGGAAAGAAATCAGCCAGTGACTAGCTTGTAAAAATCATTTTAAAAGAAGATGAAAACAATTAAAAACATCCTTTAGCATTAATATGTTTATGTATTTCTTTCCGCAATCACAACATCTAGCAGGATGCACTAAGAGGAGCAAAGACAGTATACATATTCTCTATATTTTCACTTTTTCTTTTTTTAAGTGTTATTAACCTATTTTGCCTCTTCCCTGTTTCTCCTACCAATTATTTTGGTATTTCTTAATTTAAGATATTTGAAAACCCTATTAGTCCATAATGAAAAAAAAAAAAAAAACAACAACAAAAAAACCCACTAATGGCAAACCAAATAGATTTCAAGACATGTGAAAAAAGGCCCTAAAATGTCCAGAGGGGCTGTCTGGTCAGTGTTTCTGTTCCTCTTTATCACAAGCTAGCAAGGAACAAAACCCTGTCATTGCGATTTTTCACACATTTTATGCGTGTGTGTACTCTGTAACTGAAGTCTCATCCACTGGCCCAGAGCAATCCTGGGAGTTACTGATACAGAGCAAGTAGAAATACAGAGAATAGAAGACAAACTCTTGGAAAACAGCAAACTGCTCCCACAGATAGGCATCCCACAGGTTTTGCTTGCTCAACAAACCTCCCCAAAGATGTGCTGGAGCCCCCCACCAGGGCTGTGAAAGATGCTTTCCTGCATCAGCAGCTGCTCCCTGCTGGTGCTCCCCTGGAGCATCGCACCTCTACCTTCTCCCTTTCCTTCCAGAACAAAGGCTTTTTCAAGTGAAATGACAAAGCAGTGAAAGTATGTAAATGCTACGTGAAGCATTGACAAATCTGTTCCAGATAAACTCAAGGTGAACTCCCCTACTTTGCTATGCTCTGTGTTATGGTCTAAAAGCTCCGGCAGAAGCCACAGTGCATTTGAGGCTTATATTCTGCTGTTAAATAAAAGAGAAAAAAGAAAACATGGAAAAGAAAGACCTTACTACATCTTAGCAGACACAGAGCTTCACAGTCAGGATGAGGAAAAGGGCAGGGAGCCAATGAGCAGCATCTTCCCACAAAAAGGCATCTGGATTCTCCTTAACTGCGGTTTTTAGCTTCTGCAGATTAGAGCAGGTTTAAGAAATAGTCTGAGCACATAAACGTCCAGCTGAAAAATAGAGTTGCTGAGTACAGAAATCAAATCCATCATGCCTTTTTTCTTAATTTTGGAGTCAGGGAAGGATGGAGAGAAGGGTCACATAGACATTTGGTTATTACTTTTTAGGATAGGTTAGAATTAAGTGCCTCCCATTGGAGATGATAGCTGGGGGCCGGGAGATCTTTAGTAATCTCCAGTAGTTACTAAATGTTTGTCTGCAGAGTAAACTAAAATAATATCAATAAGGAATGATAAGGTAAAGCCACAAGCTCAGCATAGGAATGAAGGGGTTCTAGTGAGCTAGCAAGTGTATATATTACAGTAGAGTATACACTGCAATGTCTAAATCAATTATTTTTAAACAATAAATAATCAAGTGTTCTTAAGTGAAAAACAGCTAAATAATTAAGAAGCTGATTCTTAGCCTGCACTCAACTCAAGACCTCTGAGTAAGACCCGGGTGGCAGGGAAGGCAGACTCATATCTTGTGCTCACCACCCTTGAAAAACTCAACCTAACAAGACACATTTTAATATCTTCAGGTTGCAAAGTATTTAAAAAAACACCAAACAAAACACAACTCAGAAACCATCTTTAAAACTGCTTGCCTGGAATTTCAAAGAGCACTTTAAAACAATTTCCTAAGAGTTTCAAAATTTGCCAAGGATTATTCTAAATTAATTCAGCAGAAGTTGTACTTCCCATCTCTTTCCCTAGCAGTACATTGCACCAATACCCCTGCTTAGAAGCCATCTTCCTCTCTTACAGAGGTAAGTCATTTACATAAATCCATAATGCATCCACCAAGCTCTTAGTTCTCAAGGGTATTATAATACCAATAGAGAAATGACAAAGCAGTAGTTTTATCTTCTCAGACCCAACACCTCTATACTTGACATCTATAGCCTTGAACGATAGATACAGCTGCAGGCTTTCCATCGTAGTATTTTCATAATCCTTGCTTCTAGGCATTTATGGTCTAAAGCTGTCTGCTAAGGACTGTAAAAATGTTTTACTAAAGCAAGTTAGCCATAAAATGTTGAAGATGGCCCTGTTTCATGAATGGATGTTTAAGCTGATACTTAGTAAGCCACAGACTGCACTTGCAGAACAGCTCATGGCTATGTTCATAAGCAGGGTAGGGTCAAAAAACGTTGGGTAGATTTCATCCTATAAACCAGAATTTGCAGAAATAACACACAGTACACACCAGTCCTGCATGTCTACCACCCTGCTCCAATAAACTCCTAAGGCTCAAGACCAGGACCTGTACATGCAGACGTATGAGCCTGACCCATCAGCAAGTGACTGCTCCAAGGAACAGCCCTCTATGCTTTCTCCTGATCATCTTTGGTCAACAAAACTATAGTTGTCCCAGCACTCTTCATACCATTTTTCTAGGATAAAGGCTGGTTGAGGCAATTTCTTCTCCTTCATAATTCTAGTCACTTTAAAGTACAGAAAAGTAAAAACAATGCCAGTGGGCTTTCTCCTAGGAAAGAATGTGATAGGGGCCTCGATCCCTATAATTTCAAAACATTCTCAAAAGGTTTCTTCCTGGCAGTAGTGAGGAAAGAGATAAATTCCTCACTTGGATCCAATGGTGTAACACAAAGATATAGGAAGAGTACCAAGACCTATGAATATGCTGCCACAAAGTCCCTGCTAGCAGAGAAGTAATATGCTTTCAGAAAATTTTGAGTCTTTTTCCCATGCCATGTTACTTTATCTAAAGACAAATCTTGGATTTTAATTCTGGAAATACAGGGATCTACAGCACAACAGTCTTACCGTAAAAATGCTATATGAAGAAGCTAGGAATTGAAGTTCAAGAAAGAGCATCCATGGGTCTGGTGTACAGTAACCAAAAGAACGTTTACAGATGGAATTAAAGAATGAACACCTGCAACATACTGAATGTGCATCTAAAACACGTTGCCTTTTCTTTTTTCCTTTATTTTCCTTCCTTTCAACAGTAAGAGGATGTGAAAAATACCCAGGCAGTCTAATTCATGCTACTCAGCACCCAGAACTGCTACCAGCTGCCTTCTAAATATGTCCACCTCTCTCCATCAGCTGTCAGAGAAGCTCAGACACCCTACTACACTCCTTCAAATTGTGCTTCAAAGTTTGCTCAATTTTTTGACATTTACAGGAAAGGGTTTTTTCCCTTTTTTTAAGAGCTTTTATTGTAAATGACCTTACATGGCACTGTATGTCCTTTGAAACTTTTAGCAATAATTGATCAATTTTCCAACGTTCAGGGGGTGGGGAGGGTTAATGTTTTTTGTGTTAGTGGAGCTGGGCACACAATACATCTGAAAGCAGTTAATCGAATTGTCTTTCACCCAAAGGTTAGATATTCCCGAAACAACGTTTTAGAAAATGTAGTCTAAATGAGCAGTGACCTGCATACACAACAGCCATCCTCGTCCAAGCATCCATACAGATCACATTTGCCTTTACAGGAAATCATGTAGGATACAAAAGTCTTGCTGTAGGACTCAGAAAAAGAACAGAATCTCAAGGTTTTGGGGCCAGCTGCCCCAAATGCTGTTAAAGTAGCCAATCTCTCCAAACTGAGATATTTTAAGCACCAGAGTCCAGCACAACAGTTTCCTCAATTGCTTGCACCATAGCCTACAGCCCTTTCCACCATCAGGGAGCTGCTAAAGAAATGCAGGAGCAGGACAACATTTTGCACACCAGGAATGTACCACCTTTTATGGCTGAATCATCAAGCCTAATTTGCCACTGGCAACTCATATAAACTAAATAATCTCATATCAAGAAAATAACACTGCTGCAGAACAAAATAAAACTACATTTTGACCCAATTTCAGATTCCCTTGACAAATTTTAGAGGATAAAAACAACAGTTGATTTTTACGAAGTAACTTTTTTTTAAGCTAAAAAATAATGCATAATGTTAACACAAACCATTTAAATTAAAATGGAATTAAATGGAAGATTTGGAACTATGCAAAAAAAAATCTCAGCTCTAGTTAGTATAATGTTGAAACATTGTTCCTCTAGGTGCTTCTAAATGAATAAAGCCAATAATGCTGCCAATGAGTCATCTGCTAAAACATCTCAGCTACAGACCAGGTACTGAGGGGATGTAAAAGAGTCAAACTCTGAAATCTTAATCATGTACTGGCTTTACATTTATTAAAGCTAGTTGTGGGAAACAGAGGTAACATTTCATCAAATAAACTACTTTAAGACCTTTTGCTGCATCTGTTCGTCTGTTCCCTGCATGGTCTATGGTGTGACCACCAGAAGGCAGAGTCCCATCAGACAAATAACAGAGCTGTCAAAGATTGGGGGACAAAGGAAAGAAGGGAGGAGGAAGAGAGAAAGGAAGGAAACTGCATCATAGAAATCTTCATTTAGGTGAATATTGGTGTTTTTGTAAAAGGTACCAAATTATATAGGCACAGGTGAGAAAGGAAGGTCATTTCATGTATAAGCACAGAGGAATGGCTAATCTGAAATGTCTTTTCCTTCCCCTAGGAACTCCGGCCCTTTCCATATTTAAACACTAGAGGGGGAAAAAAATATCCTTCTGTTTCTTGTGGGCTGTCCCCTATTTCCATAACAGAAAGCTTCAAAACTATGAGATGCCCTTCAGAGGTTTGCAAACCAATCTAGTTTCCAAAAAATATTCATAGAAAATGTAAGTCAAAAAGTTTCCAGCCAGAGCTGACCCGTGTAAAAAATCTTGAACAGCTGAACACGAGGGATCTCCCAGAAAATCTCTGAAGCATCCTTCTGGTTCAGAAAACCTCAGCAGCTTCCAACCATGCACTGATAAGTAGGGATGCATCTCCCAGCTCAGACCATACTACCCTCTAGACTAATAAACCTAACTCTATTATTTTCTCAATGTATGCTGAAAAACTTCCAGGACATGATGAAAACAACATCTACATATTTTCTTCAAACTGTACTTGGTGATCCTATTCAAAGTTTTATAAAATGCACATATATATGCATACGCATGTGCCTTTTGTGCATGGATATCTTCATTGCAGTCACCAGCAGGTGTTCTGCTTTCCCCTACCTGTACCGAGAACATTGCTGCTTGCATTTAGATGCAGATTTACAGGTAAATGGGAACAGCGGGTAAGGAGTTGCCAGTGAAAAACTAGAATATGATAGCTACTTAAAGAGATTAACTTTCTTATTATTATGTCACTGCACACTGTAATTCAAACAGCTGGTAGCCTCATTTCTGTAACTATGGAAAATTAAACTGGGATAGAAAGCTCCTTTTTATACTGTTGTTTTCATGGCTACAAGTCTCAGTTATGTGCCTTTTGTGCCTGTGCTCCTGTGCAGGAGGTTCAGCATTTAAAGGGCAAGAACAGTTGTTTCTCCTATAAAATTTGTTTTTCTTTAATTTGCAAAAAAATCAGTCCTGTAAAAGTTTTCAGATAATCTCAACTAATATGCAACAGTGATGTTAACAGCTCACTTTTTACTTACACAGCAAAAGCAGGAAATAAATGTAGGAAAATTAACTTTTTTGTTTTACTAGATTTTCCAATCTAGGCTGTTAATTTTTTACAACATTACATTTATATTTTGTGAAAAGGCACATAAAACTGCTGCCTATGTTCTGGAAAGCAAGAGTAAATCATTTTGCTGACAGTGGAGACCCAAACTCTGCCATTCCTCACACTTCTTCGAAATGTTTTGCAGCATTAATTTCAGTTTTAATAATATCATTGCTGGGCTAAATTTGTTTTCCTAAGAACACTTGGTTCAAAAGTGTCTCATAATGTTAAAAAAAAATAATTTTTTTTTCTTCTATTATAAAATCATCTTTACGCTCCTTTTAACTCTACTGCTAAAGCAGCTACAGTGGGTTAAATTAGCCCAACTTTACTGAGGGACAGGGAGCAACCTGTCGGGAGGGGCCCGGGAAGACATGCGGCCGACTCAATATGAGTGATAAAGCAAGCTCCAGTGTTTATTCGGATAGCTCAGATATTTATACACTTATTGTAAATTATGCCTACTTGTCACACACTAATTGGCTAGGCTTCTAAAGATTACATGTTCATACACCTCCTACTTGCAGTTTCTGCTTCAAGGTTCTCCAGCATTCCAGAAGGACACTCTCCCTCTCTCCTTGTTTATCATTCTCGCAGGGTCTGTGTGACCTTGGCTCTTCTTCCTTGTCAGCGTAACTTGCAGTTCTCACTGAGGCCTACTGTGGCTAAAATCCTACTTATGCTAAACACTTAGGCTAACAAGAGGATTGCTTGTACAATGCTTCCGTGGATCCATGGCCCTGCTCCCGCAGCCATTCTGCAACAGCAACCTTTTTCAGAGAAAAACTATTTGCATGTGGGTACCTCAGGGGTGTTTAAAAAAATCTGTGCAGAGTATCTTTTACTGATGTTCAAGTTAACTGGACGAATTGGAAAAACTCAGCATGTATCATTAGCTTTGGAATTAGTTACTTTCCTTTCAAAGCATGAGTAATTTGTGTGCCTTCCTATTCCATATGGGGTCTATGAGCCTTTTATTGAAGTAACAGCTAGAGAAAGGTAATTACTGGAGAAAAACATAGGAGAACATAAGCAGATAATACGTTATGTAAAAATCTTAGGTTTATCATTTCTAAGGAAGGCTTTTTCCACCTCAACTTCAGCAAAATGCTAAGGATTTGCCTTAACTGGTGGGCTAGATTGAAACTCTGTCTCTTGGGCCAGGGACCAAAATGATGCTCAAGAGAAGAGAAGTCAGAAGAGAGAAAAAAAATACTGAAATCTAGAAAACATGACTGACAGAGGAAGATTGAGAAAACAGGAGATGTCCTCTTCACGGATGCCTAAGGAAACATGCGATAGCATTCTGCCGGTGTATTAAAGGTAACTAAAACAGTTGGGAATAAACTTTTCTCCCTGCTCCCTGGGGAGAAAACTAGAAGTGATGAGCTGACATCACAGCCAGAGGGAATTAGGTTAGACACTAAGGAAAATTTCCTAATGGTAAGGATAATTAGGCACAGGAACAGATTGCCTCTGGAGGTTACGGACTCTCCACCAGGAGAAAACCTTATAATAGGTAACACACACATCTGTTGAGAACAGTTTTGATGCAATGCTGTGGATGCAGCAGGATGAACCAAATTACTTTCCAAGCTTATTTTTCTATGTGTAAATCAAGGCTACTCTGTTCACCAAACCCAGTTCTAATTTCCAACAAGACAATTATAACCACTGTACTCCTTTTTTGGCAATTTGACTATGACCTTGCATACGAACAGGCATCTCCCCCAGGTACAACTGACCCTTCTTCCCTTGAGGAGAGTTGCAGGAAGGCAATCAGCAGAACTGGGTGGCTTCCTTGTCTTACTGCAAAAGTAGGTTCCCATCTGGCAGTGAGATTCTTACCTGTAGATTCAATGTTATCTGTCAACCCCATCCCAGGGCATTGCTAAGCGCAGTAGAGATGTTTTCCCTCTTGTCGACAGCATGGTGATTCAGACTAAAATCTGTCAGAATAGAAAACGCAAGCTAATTTACTTGCATTCATTTGACTCAGAGCTGCAGCTCTATATTTACACTGACACAAGATGCTAACGTGAACATTAAATCGACAAAATAATGACCTGATACTGAAAACAACTCAATGAAAATACTTAGAACTGGTCAATCCCCTTACAATGTATGACTGAAGACCGTTTACTATTACAAAAAGAGAAATCTGGACAGATAGTTTGTATTTCTGGTTCAGCCCTGATCACTAGTATAAGTTAAGTAAGTTCTAGAACCATCTGTGCACACTTGTTCATTTCTCTCATATTATCAACATTTTACTGGATCAAGGACAATCTCTTGATATGATCTGTCTAATACCTAGCCCAATAGATATTTCAGATGCATAGTTCAAAACTCTTAATATTGATGACAGTCTTCAGTTTAAAGAAAACACTGCTTGACAGAGCTGCCAAGCAATCACATTTTGTTGGGTCTAAAATACATATTCTTCTCAGCTTTTTGGAAGTACATCCAGAGAGAAAAGTCTACCAGAGATAGTGCATAAAATATTGTTCAGTGCAGTATAGAAAACAGAGCAGTTGATTGCTTTGCTGTTGTTCAGTGGTAGATAGGTCTTTGGAGTTACATATTTGAAAAGCTGAGTAAGCAGAACCAAAAAAATAGTCAAATGCAGAAGGAAATGTGGTCAGCAGCTCACTGAAGCGGTATTATTCACCTGTACTTTGACTATTTAGTTCAGTTAAATTCATGATCCGAAAAATAGAGAGCAATAAAATCAATATTTTTTTGTTGCTGTGTTGAATTAAAGTATTACTAATCATGCTTGAGAAAACAGTGCTTTTACTTAGATACTCTTGCGGGGGTTTTTAATCAGGGAGCTGAGCAATTGCAGATATTTCCCCTGGACAAGTTTCAGCCCAAACCTTACTTAATGCCCTGGTACCTTAAAGACTACCATGAGCATGAAATGCCAAGCTCTAGCGTTAAGACTCAGGACTCAAACAATTACACATTCAAAAACTACGCAATGCTTTAGTCTAAGTCCTTTAGGTTTCAGTCCAAAGTAGAGCCACAGCAAATGAAAGCAATCCCTTGCAGAGACCCTGTGCTATTCCCCTGCCCTCGCAGCCTGGGACACAAGCCCATAGCATCTGGGGAAACCCCTCAGCTTCTGGCCAGGCAGCACAAGCTTTGCATGTGGTGCAAAGGCAGGACAGGCAGCAGGGTGAAGATCTGAGCCCTGACATAGAACCATAGATTGCTTAGAGTTGGAAGGGACCTTAAAGATCATTGAGTTCCAACCCTCCTGCCATGGGCTGGGACATCTCCCACCAGACCAGGTTGCTTAAAGCTCCATCTGGCCTCGCCTTGAACACCTCCAGGGATGGGGCTTCCACAGCTTCTCTGGGCAACCTGTTCGTGTCTCACCACCCTCATAGTAAAGAATTTCTTTCTAGCATCTAACCTAAATTTCCCCTTTTTCAATTTAAAACTATTAACCCTTGTCCTACCGCTGCCCTCCCTGACAGAGTCCCTCCCCAACTCTCCTGTAGGCTCCCTTCAAACACCAAAAGGCTGCAGTAAGGTCTCCCCAGAGCCTTCTTTTCTCCAGGCTGAACAATCCCAACTCTCTCAGCCTGTCTTCATAGGAGAGGTGCTCCATCCCTCCGATCACCTTTGTGGTCCCCCACTGGACCTGTTCCAACAGTTCCATGTCCCTCCTACACTGAGGACTCCAAAGCTGGACATCTCACTTCATGGTCGTCTTCCCTCGTAGTCACTGTTTCTCAATCATACCACTTTGAGGTTCTTGCTGTGGTGAGGTTTTGCATTTTCTTATTTTTCATGATCTTATGTACTGCTGACATTTTTATTGCTATTTCTTTTATTCTTTCCCCTTCTCCAAAGAAAAGTTAGAAATTTCCCATGATAAACTTCATCCTTGCCCTCAAGCATGCTGGTAGAGCAACACAGCTAAGGAGACTGTGCTCTCACCAGCCTATAAACTAGAGCTGAAAGGATGGGGAGGCAGTCCAGCAGTAGAGCACACGTGCTTGTGTCACCTTACTGACATTTGTGCTTTTGTTTGACTGTTGGTAAGTGACATTTCTTTCAAAAACCGCTGCCACAAGTGAAAGAAATCTACCCTTAGCATGCAATACAGCAAAAAAAAAATCTAAATGCCTATAATCTTCACGGCTTCAATGTTCGTTTAGAAAGCACTGACCACTCTCTAATGTGGGTGCTGTAACATACTCAAATGTAAGTCTTTATTAAAAGTGCAGTTCCCAATAAGTATCCTTTATGCCTATAATTTTAGGCCCCCGGCTTCTAATATAAAAAGCTAGATGTCCTGTTGTTACATTAATATATTGCCCTCATTTCTACATTAACTCAAGTGATTCTCTTAGCTGACTTCACCCTTTCAGTGATAACACCCCCACGGAGTCTAAATGGAAGGTAACTACTTATATGTGAGTTAAGGGGGACAGATGAATTGCAAATGAGGATGACTTATGCAGCAACAGCACAGAGAGCCAGTACATGTAAGTGGTTTTGAACTACAGGTGTCTGACAAGTGTTCTTGTGCATTTCCCCCTATAGCTCCAAAGTCAAAATTCATCCAATTTGTCCTTCAGTAAAATTTAAATGACTGCCCCATACCAAGCCATTTGATAAGTGAGACTTCTCATTTTCAGGCTAGAAAGGGTTTCCAAAGTAAACATCTGGAAAACATAAAAATCAGTCCCCCTTCAAGCATAAGAGAACTTTGCTACAACCACAGTTTTGCAATGTGTAAGAGCTGTTTGATGCTGACAAAGTTTTGTCTCACTACTCATTCCTGCTGGAGCTGTTTGCTTTCCATGTGTTTGTTATTGATGCATCTTGCCATCAGCCCCCACTTCTGTCTTGGGATTTGCACCAGTCTCATACACAATATTTCTTGCTCCTAGCACCATCAACTGCTAGATAAATGCACTTATCTCATTAATAGGATATCAGGCTGGCATTAAGTTTTTGAACTGAAGAAACCTGCTGTGTTAGAGGGAGCTTTGTAACCCATCTGCTATCAGATGATGGCTGCAGCATTGCAATGATGAGGACCAAGGAGATGCAATGCCATGGAAAATGGCTTTTATACAAGTACAGGCAGCAGCATCCTCACCAAAAAGACCCCAGCCAACCCCACAAGGTGATACTGCTACTTTCGCACTTGTTTGTAATAAAATGCTGCAGTCTTTAGAAAATCCATCTCCAGCTGTGTTCCAGGTAGCTGTGTGCAACTCCTGCAGCTCTGAGACTCTAAGCAGTATATATGGGTGTAAATGGCTACTTATCACTATCTTAGTCTCATTTTTACAGAAATGGTGATGTAATCTAAATTTTGAGGACAATTGTTCAAAAAGGCAACTGTTTCAGACTACTACTGTCAAAATATATTAATAGTATTATCCCTTAAATTTCAGCTGCATTTAGAAAATTGAAGGATTCTATCAATGCAAGAAACTTTGCATACACCAAATTATAAACTCTAGTGAAACAGATGGTTCCATAAATATTATACTAGTCAAATGCTAGAAACAGTCTATTAGTTTTAATACCTACATAGACCTTTGCAGAAAACTGCAGTCACAGAGTTGTAATATAGGCAAAAATATCATTAAAATGAATAGCCTCTGAAAGAATAAGAACTTAGTCAGTAACTTCAGAATCCCAATGAGGATGAGTGACCTATAAGTGTCATCTGCCGACTGATACAAGCAGCTGAGTCAATGTCAAATAAGCAAAATGACATATAATTTAGTTCTAGTGCTCCTAGTATATCGTAGCAATAAGTAAAACACAAACATAAGGCTATCATATCTCAAGAGCAAAATAAATTAAGTTAATGAATCCCTAAAAAACCCACTTGGTAACATTTTTTAAAAAGATTCCTAATCATTAAATTCACTGTGCCGAAATGCAAATGAAACAGCATAGACATCAGTTGATAAACTTCAAACAATTAATTCAGATAACCATTTCAAAATTAATCTAAAGCTTACCCCAATGTCTTGAAACTGCAAAACAAAAATTCATTCTTGAAATTCTTTGTGCATCAGACTAATTCTGAGATTTCCAATAGTTAAGTTCCTTCTGGTGGAAGGAAAGGCAATTTCAGCCATTTCAGTTAAGCTTCCAGCTCTTGCTTGACCGATATCTCAAACTAATAAAATATTTATCATAATTTTCATAATCTGCCTCCTCTTACTACAATATTTTAAGGCTTTAATACAGTTCCACAAGTTTAGCATGCAAGGCATCACATTGCAGATACTATGTTAGAATTCTATTTTCAATAGCATTTTGACCAAAGAGATTCAGCCAAAGACTTCCTGAGGAGCACCTCTCCCCAGGACTCTGCAGGTTCACATGGGCATCTGGATCTGGGCTCCTATCACTGTCTGTTTGTCTGCTCATCTCAATAGGAACCCACTCCAGGTGTTCAGCCCATCCACTGCATCCTTATACAGGGCTTCCTGAGTGGTAACAGAAGGTAAGTGGACACTTAAATGTTTTGCAAGATGACACGTTATTAGAGGAGAGCTGTAAGAGCTGCAGAATTTTTTTTTTTAATTTTTTTTTCTCCTTTCTCCTTGAATACAGAGATAAATGTTAAATAAATGAGGAACCCTGTGGTCAGTGGAGTAGCAGTCTGACTGCTATCTGGTCCTGCCCTAACAGGTGAACCCATCAAGTGAGAAGCTATTTTAATGAAGCAAGAAGAAATTTTCATGGTAATTTATGTGTTTAAGAGGCAGTACTTCTGATGAAGTGTATTCCAACAGGCTTTGAAAATCATGAAGTCAGAATGGCTTCTTTTCTAGACAAACACTTCAAGAAGATGCATTTTATGTTTCATAGATTAGCTGCTGCCATTTCTCATCCAGTTTAGCTCCAGCATATGTTAAGGTATTCCCTATTGTGTTTTTACAGCCACAAACAGTAAACTACCCAAAGCTCTAAGGAACAGAGGGAACAGCATGTGTGTTGTGTTTCATCACAGCAATCACAGAGAACATAAATTTGTGAAGTCATCTGTGTCATTTATCCACCTAATTGGGCTTCCCAAAAGGAAGCATTTTCCCTTTCCCCCTTTTAAGTTCACAGTACACCTTCTGATTTTAAATACAGACACATCACTCAAATAAAGGGTAATAAAAAACCATAAGTATCACAGCGCAATAAAACGTCAGAAACGTAACATTCATGGAAAACTTATAGTTAATAGCCTATCCTTTAAACCTTAGATGCCAACACTTATATTTCCATTTCCAAATTAAAATTTTGATATGCAAAATAAATTACCTATTTGCAAGTCTTTTTGGATCCTTCTCTAGGTTCATTCTGGCACTGTAAATCCACTCTGAGACATTTGTGGTATTATGCAGGCTGGCACAGGTTCACAAAAAAGAGAGTCAAGACCACTCTTGGAAACACTTTCCTGAGCATCTGTCAGAGGAAAGAAAAAGCATTTTACTTGATCCGTTGAAACTGTAAACTGGCCAGTTCAGCCTTTCTGAGACCATCTCAAGCTTCTTCAGCCTCCAAGTGCCATCAATGTATGCTTACCCTAGTCTTATAATACCAGAAATTGGAAGTCAAAATATTACTTTCAGTGATGTCTCTGATAGAATTCCACCAAGTTTGATAGGACTGAGATCAGGCTCATTCAACACATCACTGTTTAGCCTCCTATCCTCTTGGCAAGTAAAGCAACATAACAGCTCTCTTCCTGCTCCTCCTGCCCTGGCTCATGCCAAGGGCCAGCACTCCTGGAAAACCCTGTTCCTCTCTGACAGTTCCATGTATCCATCCCCCATGGTCTTAGGAATAACATTAGGAAATCTAACCATATGGACAGAGGAAGAGATCATTCTTTAATGTACTCACACTTCTCAGGGCTAGGACTAAGGAATTTATGCTTAATTTGAAGCAAATTAAAACAAGTTTCAGGAACAGAGGCCTTGAATATGTACTTAGATTTATTCTTATTGAATTATTTTTCTTATGTTAACAGTGCTGAAAGCTAGAAGTCAATCTTTAATGCTCTGCTTCTAAGCATGCAAGTTCTGCAAATGTCTTTTCAGAACCACAGCATCAGTTCTTTACATAAATCAAGCCATTCAAAGATGCATCTATGAAGGCTGGGAGAGTAAAAGCCCTGTAATCAACTGTAAAAATGACCCATTCAAAGTTTTCAGATTTCACATTAAACAAAATGTTTGAGCTCAGCCTCTAATTTACTATGGAATAATTCTTCAGCAGTTACCAGTGAACATTCTAAGGAAATTCAGGAATAATTTACAATAAGTTGCCAGATTGAAAGGCTTGGTCACATTTATGGTGATAGCTCTTTTGGTTTTTGATGAGGCAGAAAACCAGCAGATCTTGTCTGAAACGCACAGCCTGGAGTCCCCTTTACAGAAAGAGGCAAGAGAAATGCACAAGGTTTTATCAATAAGGAAAGTTTGAGTGCAAACTCCATTTTGGAAAACAACCAATATAACTCATTTTGTATGGAATAAAAAACTAGTTTAAAATCCACAGAATAAAGGTTTAGTAAGGATGACAACGTAGGAGTTGCAACAGGCAGGTCACTTGCTAGAAACAAAGGAGAGCCTTGAAAATCAGAAAAGAGATCTGAGATCTACTACATGTATCAGCAGAAGGAGTCATAAGTCAGAGGTTGGTACTTGCCATTTAGGCTGACAGATAAACATCAGGAACCAGGACGACAAACAAAGATTCAAATGAAGACGCCAAATGCAAAGACAAAAAAACGGCGCAGCAGATGGAGATAAATAACATGACGGTTTGCTGGAGAAAGAGTGCCTGAGAATTACAGCTTATTCACTGAAAAACCGAAACAGCCGCCTACATAGCCACCACAGGCTGCCTGTGCCCTTTCTGCCAGCTGAAGGGGAGCAGGGCTCCACACCAACATCCCCACTCATGGGTGAGGACCATCCCTGGTGACTGCTGACCACACAACCCTGGTGTACACCTATTCCTCTACGTCAAGGCAGAGCTTGAGGCTGGCAGTTTGACTTGACCCGAAGTACAAACCAAACCTGGAAACCCAGGGAACATTCAGCCCAGGTGCCAGGAAGCTGAGACCTGTGCCAAACACAGACTAAGCTGGTTTTGGAACATGGTCGTGCTGCATGAAGGAGAAGACAATAAGTGGCTGATGGAGAAATGCAAAGTACAGAGGCAACACCATAAAAATGGTTGAGAACGTCCTTGTGCTTTCCAAGTTTATCAGAGGTTAAATATCATTTGCTGGTTTGATATCAAAGAAACAAAGTTTATATTTTTATTCAACTTACGTGACAAAAAAGCCCTGCTGATTTTGGCAGGACTAGGGAATCCTCACAGCACACTGCTAGCACCAAACTTTTAACGACTTCAGGAAAATCCCTGACTAAAGCAACAAGAATAAAAGAAGCATCTGTCTCTGGATAAATTGCTGTCTTGAAATTCCCACCAGGAAACTTGATTGCATTTAACAGAGAAAAACTAAGTGTCAGAGAAAGTGCTAAACCAAAGTCCTTTCCAGAAAGCACTACATTGAAAAGAGGACACAAGGAAGGATGTGCACCAAAATACAATGCGCCCACTCCTGTCAGCTGCATCTGCACTCCAGTGCAGCAGAACTGATCCCAGCAGCAGGGTGGGAGGCAAAGCCAGCCCCGAGAGGAGCTCTGCCTGCACTCGTGAGACTTACTCCTCAGAACAGCTGAGATGGCTGTCTGACAGATCACATTCAGCTGATTAATTGGACCAGCACAGTTCAAAGGCCAGGAGGGAACTGGTTGGTATTTATCTCAGAAACACCTGCTTCCCAGGAATCTCCACGAGTGCTGAGGAACTTTGGCTAAAGAAAGAGGCTGAGGCTTTTTGTGGTTCGTAGGTACAAGCCACGCTATAAAAGCTCAATAAAAAGCACAGTTCAGAAGAAGCATATTTTCTGCCAACTACTAGCCATATATCCCTGTAACTGACACTCCACTATGACCTCCTGCTATTAACTAGCCAGCAGAAGACACTAGTAGTGTATTTCTCCTAGTCTATTTCCCTTACACTACACCTTTACCCCAGGTATAACTCAGCTGAGAGTATCTCTAGGGTGGCATATTTACAAATGCTCCCTCCATGTTCAACCAGTTCACTGTACTGTTTACAACTACGTGACTGAACTCAGTGAAGCATTCTGGGACACGTTCTCAGTACAGTAATTATAATGCATAGCATATTACAGAGTCACAGAGGGGTGAGGTTGGAGGCACCTCTAGAGACCATCCAGTCCAGCCCATGATGGATCCAGGGCAGCCAGAGCAGGTTGCCCCAGGCCATATCTAGTTGGGCTTTCACTGTCTCCACGGATAGAGATTGCACAACCTCACCAAGCAGCCTGCCTCAGTGTTTGACCACCGTCACCATAAAACTGAAGTTTCCCATGATTAACTGGAATTTCCTGTATTTCTGTTTGTGTCTGTTGCTTCTTTTCTTTTCTTTTCTCTGGGCACCACTAAGGATCATAGAATCATAGAATGGTTAGAGTTGGAAGGGACCTTAAAGATCATCAAGTTCCAATGGGCAGGGATACCTCTCACTAGAGCGGGTTGCTCAAAGCCCCATCCAGCCTGGCCTTAAATACTTCCAGGGACAGGGCAAGAGCCTGGCTCCTTCTTCTATCCTGCCTCCCATCAGGTATTCACACAGGGATAAAATCATAGAATCATAGAATGGTTAGAGTTGGAAGGGACCTTAGAGATCATCAAGTTCCAAACCCCCTGCCATGGGCAGGGACACCTCTCCCTAGAGCAGGTTGCTCAAAGCCCCATCCAATCTGGCCTTAAACACTTCCAGGGATGGGGCATCAACAACTTCCCTGGGCAAACTGTTCCAGTGCCTCACCACCCTCACAGTAAAGAACTTCTTCCTAATATCTAATCTAAATCTCCCCTCTTCCAATTTAAGACCATTACCCCTTGTCCTGTCACTAGACTTCCTGACAAAGAGTCCCTCCCCAGCTCTTCTGTAGGCTCCCTTCAGATACTGGAAGGCTGCTATCAGGTCTCCCCGGAGCCTTAAAATCCCCCTGAGCCTCCTCTTCTACCAGCTAAACAGTTCCAGAAACAAAACATAGCAGTTGAAATAAAGCATTTTCAACTTGCAAAGGAGCTCTACTTGATTTTATGCCATATTACAGTTTTATTGGAGATAGTTCTGCGTTCTTTGAATAAAATTTGATTTTAACAAGATCACTGTGCCATATGCATAACTAATCACATAAGGGCCTGTAAACTTATTTAAGCACCACTGGGCTTGCAACATACCCTCAATAAAGCTTAATAGGCCACACACCCCAACTCTGACAAGCAGACTTTGATTATTTAGAGTTGAGTGGTTTCTTTGTTCTTTCTTAGTAAAAGATGTCACAGTTATCACAGCCTGATTGGTACTTTTCATTGAACAGGAGAGAAATTCGCACTTGTTATGTAGTCATTTATAGAGATTTTTGAGGGTTGGAGAACTGGAAATGAAATATAAAGAACAGTAAATTAAAAATATGAGATAACCTAGCAATGAAAACTGACACTGAAGAGCATTTCTTTACAGAAGTTCTTTAAAACGTATTTCTGTGCTAACTATGAAATCATTTAAAGAATGCCAGATAGAGGGATCTGAAAATACAATTTTTAGTTGTTAAATTAATTTTATCAATTTCATTAACAATTAAAGAATTAAAAAGTAAATTTAAGAATTTTAATTGCTAAAATTCTGTTTTCTCAATAATTAAGTAACCCTTATCCTGTCCAGATGACACAGGACCCTCTTCTTCCATAATTCAAACTAACATAGGTCATGAATAAAGCCAAAGGATGCAACAATTACTCCAGCCATGCTACTGTGAAGAAGAGAGATACAGCCCTGTCCACCCCATCCAGATGCCTCTGCAGGACTTGTTGCAGCCCTCAGGACTGTTTTTTGTAAATGTCTTTTAACTACACAGAGTTTGGAGGGCCTTTCCCTTTCACTAGCTTCCAAATATTAAAAAAAAAATAAAAAATAAAAATAAAAAAAAAAAAAAAGAAAACAACAATAACAAAAACCTGCTTCTTTACTGGTTTAGTATTTTTTTTAGCATGATTGTTGATCCAAAGGAAAACAAATATTAAAATATACATTAAGGAGAAGAGGAAAGTGTATTGAACCCCTACACAACAGCAGCATTGCTTAGTAGCCAAAAGCAAAAAAGCAAATATTGATGTGGTCCACTGTTTTCATATTTCTTCCAAAGAACTGATTAGAAACCATAGCTGTACTGACAGCAATTTTAGAAAATTATACAAATCCCAGCTACTTGCTGAATTCCTACAAACGAGGCACACATGAAAATGCAAGGGCCCTTATGGATGGACCAGAGTGGTACCATAGTGGGAAAATTCACAGCAAGGAGCTCATAGCAACTACTTCCAAGGAGCTGTGGAGCAGGTCCCCTCCTTTTTCAACTGTAGAGCTGTGGTGGGCAATCATCTTGATCCGTCTGAAAACTCACTTACACAAAAAATCTCTGCGTTTTTAAGCGTAACAAAGTAAAAGCAGCAGCTTCACTTAGTAGTTTTTTAGACACAAAACACACTTCCTGCTTAGTATTATCTTTTTCTAGTTGTGAATATGCGCTGTGAAACTCTTGTCTGTGTTGGTGACTCTGCTGAAATTACCCACGTGAAGGAACACAGCAATGTGTTTGTAGTTCATAGTAACAGATGTGTAAGTGGGATGTGATCCTGCTCTGACGGCTCAGCGTCATCCCTTAGTCCCCAGGACAGATTAGCCCCCACATCCCGTCTGGATTTGGTTCAAGTACCATCCACATAGGTTCTCTGCTTGCTGTCAACATAGCTAAGAAAAAGCTTCTCCCGAACTCAGCAGGGACACAGGCTGGCATCAAGTCCACCAAAATCCCATCCAGAAGAAGTAAACTCACCCAGGGAGATGACACTGAATAAGCCAGAAGAGAGAGAGCAGCACTGAATATTTCATTAAATAGAAAGCTGGCACTATGTGCTTTATTGCTTCAAAAGTCCAAAACTCCAGGCATTTACAACCAATGCAAAATGAATTGCAAATACTGTGTTAAATGAAAACCTGTAGAATTTAAATTACTAAAACCAAGTTTTAAAACCATTATAAAGTCTACCAAGCTAAGGATAAATCTACGACCCCTGAAACAAAATTATAGCAAAAATTAAAAACAGGAACAGAAATAAAAAATGGCCTCAGAAATGAAAGAGGTGATTTCAGCCTTGAAAAACATCATTTTTCTCCTGAATATTCAGGTAGTCATCTCACAGATGTACCGCACGAGAACTGTATCAGATCCAGCCAAAGAGGATGTAATCATAACTATTTTTACATGGTATAAGTCTCCTCTTTGATATTTTTTAAGAACGCTGATAAAGTACTTCAAAGAGACACATGCAGTCATGCTTATCCTCCCTTCTCAACACAGTTTGTATTCTGAAAGCTGCAGAGGAAAGAAAATTCTGTGTATTTTTAGCTGTCATTTATATTTCTCTCTCTGCATGGGATTAAGGAAGTTTCTCCTTCTTCTGAGAAAAATGAAAGTACCAAGAATACAACTGCAAAATCAACAACCAACATCTGCTCTACTAATATTACTGAAAGAATCCATTTCCCAGAGGGATTAACAGCAACTGCATTAGCATGGATCAATATTGATATAGTCAAATTATCCAGATGCATGCAGAGAATCATTTGCTGCTCCTGAAGATAAATTTTAAAACTTAATAAACGTAATTCCTCAATTCCTCATTACTGAAGGAAGATACTTGGTATGGATGTGCATCCATCTAACATAAGAAAGAAAGAAATGTGAATGCTACAACTCTAGCTGAGCTTTAAAATTTTATTTTCCAAGATATTATGAAAAATTTATCAAATCATTTTGAAGCTTGCTTTAGCATTTCCAAACATGTTGGCAATCTTCATGAATTAGAAAACAAACAAAAAACTCAGATATAAGAAAATCTAGCATCACAGAGGAAAACCCATTTTTTTTCAACCCTGTAAGGAGCCCATCCCAAACGTGTAAATAGTAGCGAGTCAGTTTTGTTACAATCAGGCCTACTCAATTAGAGAAAAATCGATGATACAGGAATCAAGGCAAACCTAGGTAGCATTTATGTCAAGTGGTCTGAGTTTAAGGATTATCCTACCAGTTTTTCACTCACAAACTACTTAAGTAATGTTGCAGAAGTTATAGATTGTTGACTGCACTTTTCCCTACCTAGAGATGGTGATACTTTACAATTTGAAGAGCAAATTAATTAAGGAGGAACAAAAACAAGTTTGTACCTAAATTAACTAAATTCTGTTACCTGGAATTTTTTCTCCAATTTAATTATAGCTAAATTGTATCATCACTAAATTAAAGCTAAACCAAATTAGTTTGCCAATTCTTGCTTCAAGTATAAATAATCTTTGCCTTCCAGTGGCACTAAAGTACAGAAACTGCTTGAAATTACATCTTTTTAAAAGTGTTTGCTACCTACTTCTAATTAAAACCATTCATCACTGGAATATCATTTGGGGGGTTGTTGGAGTTTGTTTGGGTTTTTTGGTTGTTATTCTGATAACTATTCCAGACTAAGCCTAATATTCTTAACTTTTAGCAAGTGAAAGTCTTGCTTTCTTGGGATGAGCTGTGAACGTCTCCCAGACCAGGGGAGACTCAGCACCTTGATGCTCTGAAAGCCAAGCATCTTGGAGGTCCCCAGGGCATGCACCCAAGGAGACCTGCTTTAACTACCCAGAACTTGTCCCCATGGGACAAGCCTCTGTGCAGCTTGTATACCTCTAGTCTCTTGGCCTTTGCCCCTAGGACACACAGACTGGCTAACGAAGACCTAACGAATGGTTTATTGACATTGCTACTAAGGTTATAAGTATTGCAAAGAAAAGGTCAGGAGCATATGTGTCCCCCACCATCAACTGCCCTGCACTTTTCCCAGGCAAATTCAGGCCCAAATTATCAGGAATACTAGGGCACTTCTGTAAAGAAATGACAATGCCCTACATCAAAGTCAGCATCTCAATTTCTGCAGTCAGATGTGCTCTTACTAGTAGTTCGTTGTTTTTAATTTAAATGGCTTTAAATGTAACACTTAAATTAATTAAATTTTGCATTTCAGCTTTCCTCTAATTTAAATGACAAAATGCAGATTGCACAAAGTGCTTCAGCAGGCATTTTCTGAGATGGAAAATTGAGGTTTAAAACCAAGATTAAGGCTATCAAAACAGTTAAGAGCTGTGATACTTTGTAAAAAACACCTTACGTATACTTTGAATAATATGGATCATCTTCCTTCATGAAGGAAAACAGAGCCATGTAAGAAAAAAACAATGAACTCAGAACACGTATTCTCAGCAGTTTTGGAACAGCATTTGAGAAAAATCCCTTTTATTTTGAAAGGAGGCAAACCTTGATGTGATTATACCGCAGAGCACTTCTAAAAAGAAATTCAGTTTCTGCATACTGGGCCTGATCTGGCAGTTCCCTTTATGTCAGCCAAAGGTAGAAATGTTTCAAAACTCTGCAGAATCAGGCACTCAAAAGAGTGTCCCTGTTAGCTCCCATACCAGCCTGTTCTAAAACATTCTATCTAAAACTGTAGAGCTTTATAAACAACATGTACCTCTGCTAATGGTTAAGTTATAAAAAGGAATTCAAAAGAGAAAAACGTCAGAGAGGAAGATTTCTAAAAACCGTATGAGTTTTCACCTTCCTTAAAGCCCGGAGGTGCACAAATTGCTGATGCAGTTACATTCTGGAAAGGCTAGAAGATGTGAGAAGTATTTCTACTCACAGTTTTTCTATCGCTTAGTTATCTGCTGGGAGGGTGGGTAGGTTCTTTTTTATTTATTTATTTATTTATTTTTAATCAGGCTGCTTTTTTCTCGGGAATTCGTTCCCTACTGAACAGATAAGTGGAGAGCTGCCTTTTGAGCACCAGAAGGCGTGACGATGGTGTCTCAGACATCTGGGATGGGTCAGCAAAGATGCAACCAGGATATTTGAATGAGAATGCTTGGGTTGAAACACAGGCTCAGCCTCAGCCCACAGCCCCTCTCCTGCTCCGTGTTCCCTCCAGGGAAGGAGCTCCCCATCCACAACAGGAGGGATGTACCCGCAGGCAGCACATGCCCAACTGAGTGGTAGCAAAACAGCACTTGCAATTGAGGAATTCTGTCAAAGAAAGGTTCTTTATCTGAGCCTGTCCTGAGAGGACCTCCATCCCCAGTCAAACTTGAAACAACAGATTTCATTTACTGATCCCAAAGCTCTGCTTTGCCTAAAGACTGCAAATTGTTGGGATTTTATGACAACTTGAGACTTCTGCCTGTAAGCCTCCTGCTAAAGCCAAGAAACTGAAACAGGCATTTGCATTGGCTCTGTTTTCTCAAGTCTCCAGAGGTTTTAAGCATATCTTCTTTGAGAAGACTGTTTTTGTTTAGATATGCACAGAAGGAAAACATAGCTTCAGTTTTTAATCCATTCCTGAAGCATCTACAATCACTCTTCTACTCTTAATACCCAAGAAGCAGCCACAAATGACTTGCAAAGGAAATTGCTTTTTACTGAGCACTTGACTTCCCCAACGGTGTGTGTGGTATCACCATCAACAACTTTCAGTGCTGCTCTCACCTCGGTATTTATTGTAAAAGTTTTCACAATAGTGCAAAAACCAGAAACGCTTTTAAGTTCACTGTTAGAGAGGCAAGCTGGGGAAAAAAAAAAAAAAAAAACAGTGTGTCCTGTGTCATTAATGTAGTGACTGGCAAAAAACCAACAAACTTATGTAAAGAGAAATATTTGAGATTGCTACTTATAGTAAGCTATTACCTCTTTATAAAAACCTAGACAGACCCAATCCATCAGAGTTTATAACAATATGTATCTATTTCATACCAAGCCTGGCAGAGAGAGGAACAAGAACTCCCAAGGAGAGAAATCAAACTCCACTAGGTTGGACTCCCCCGTCTCTACTTCTCCTGTTCTCCAAAGGTCCAACATCAACAACAGTTCCATGAGGACATCGTGGGGACCAGCAGGTAATGAGTGGAATGTAAGCACGAGCAAGTAAAGTGGAAGATAATACACATATGTACTGTTTGTATGTGTGTTAAAACAGTTTTGACAATCCAATCCAATGGGCTAAAATTCCAGTTAAGCATAAAATTATGCAGGCATCGGCTGCATACCAGTACAGTGATATACTGTATGGAGAGAGAGCTGGTTCCTCTTTCAAGGGCAGGAAAGTCCTCCACAGTATCTCTGAATCAAAAACAAACAATATTATTCAAGAAATTATAGTCAGCTTTGGAAGCTGCAGCCATTAATTACTTCTGTGGGTTTGTGGGTTTAAGTTTTTAAACAGAGCACCAGAGTGCTTAAAGATCCTCCTGATTAAATAATTCAAAATGTTTGCACTATATAACATGCTTGAAGGGGAGAGAAAACTATGCTAAAGACTTTGAATTCACAAGCAAGCACCTCATTAACATGCTATGGTATCAAATATTTATTACCTTCTCCACCATAATGAGCTCATTTAAGACAAATGTGAGAAAACCCCATCTCGTATTAACATTGGCAATGTTTTATTTATGTGCTCTTTAATATTCACTTTAGGCCACACCAAAATATAAATATACAATTAATATTTCACTAATGAGAAAGTAAAATCTGTTTCTCTGGCCTGTCTTTAGAGAAAGACAAAGTAGGGGTGGTGCACTGTGATGTTGCATCACTCACCTCATGAGAGGTGATCAATATTTAGTATTAGAAATCTCTTTTCCTTCCTACATTTGCTCAGAGAACTGCAGCCTTGCTGTCTCCACAGGAGTTGCAATCTGCTGCTTTATCCAGGAAAATGAGAATCGCGGATTATAAGGGCCCAGTAACAGATTAAATGCACCCTCAGGACACTTCTCTGCTTGCTCTGCCACATGCAGTTAAGGAGAGGAACTGTCAGGGCATGGGAATGAGCTGGGGAGGTGCTGATCTTTCAAGTTAATAATTTAACCACTCTAAGCAACCTACGGGTAAAACATCGATGGGCTTGTACCTGTGCTGCAGATGTTAGCTCTTGAGAGTCATCCAGCCACCAGAGCAACGCCCGGCTTTGCCACAATGCCGTGAGCAAGGTTCATGCCAGTGTACACTGAGCTTTGTGCTACCTGAGCTCCCTCAGTGACCACACCTGTGTAACCCTAGAAGGTTTATCAGCCCTGCCCCTCCCTGGGTCCAGGTGTCAGAGAGACCTCCTATCTCCCTCTGCCTCATTACCAGCCGTCTCAGCATGACCCAGGCACTATTTTCTCCCCCAGCTAATCCAATACTTTGGATATGTTTCTTCTCTCTACCACCTATCCACATTTCTCTTCCAAATTAAATATCAGATTCTTTTTTTTTCCACATAGGGACATTTTTTTTTGTGGCAGTGATCTGAGCTGCAGCATTTGTCAGGTATTAGGCAGTATTTCCTAAATTAGGCAGAAGATCAGCTGAAGTTTGTTCGGTGAACCAACATTGCTCACACATCCAGCATTTCTGCATTTTGACTACACTTATTTTTCCTTTCAGCCACAATGATAACTGTAACCTCTTTCTATGTACACCGGTGAGATAAATGCTCACCAGTGCTTATTTACCCGGAATGGCTGAAAAGTGCATTCATGAATAGGAAATCTCATGTAAATGTAAACCGTTCACACCACTCCTCCCAGGGACGATTACCAGTGGCAGTGTCACAGCACTGAAGGAGCTTAGGGTCAGGTAGCCTCTTTCCCTTGATTTCACTGGTCTTGGGATATACAATATCAGACAGAGTTAATAAAAACCTCTTGGCACCTGGTGTCTAATCCAGCACCCTCGGGAGCAAGCTGTGATATTCAATCTGACTTCAACAAGCTTCTGCTGAGCTTTACACCTCAGCTCTTGTCCTTGGTTTGCACATTAATTATACACCAAGTACTCTCACCGGCAGCCTGTTTCAACAGGAATGACTTAAAGAGCAGTGCAAACCCTTGTGTTTCCCACTGTAAAACAGGGCTACTGGTACTTGTGGCACAGCAAAAGCGTGCTTTGGGTGAAACTTGCCTTTCTCAGCTTTACCAACTCAAGTGGCTCTTGTGACTGGGTTTTCCAGGTCCATGCTCAAGGGGCTGCCCCTCTCCATCATTCATGGTCCCCCTCTAAAGACTGCTCTTTTCCATCACATACGGTGCACTGGGGTTTCCCGGAGCTGCCCTCCAGATACACGGCATGAGCTTGGGATGCTGCTGGCTTGGTCCAATGATTTTCTACAACTTGGATATTATTAAACTTTTTCTTCCCTTTGCACAACTCTCAGGCTCAGGGTAACTTGGATAAAATGCACCAACAAAGATTGGACGGTATATGCCCCTTAGCTAGAACAAAACAAGTTTGAGAGGTGCTGAGTTGCTTTCAGCTAGGTGGCACATTTCTCTGGCCAGACAGCAGAAGGACAAGGAATCTGTCCTATACACACAGTATGGGATGAGTATAGACAAGAGTAACTACCATAGGCTCTTCTCCTTAGTAAGTAAATGAAACACAAAACACTGTGAAACAGGAGTTTCATTTTATTTGATTTGCTAAGATACACCTAGAGTTCAGAAGGCTAAGTGTACCTTTGCCTGTACATGAAGATGAATACTGCTATGATAACACCAATGCAGAAGATGATTGAAAATTGCTTATCTTTCTGGCAGGATTTGTAAGGCCAGGTAATCTATAGACCACAGCCAAAAATTATTATTTTACATACATATGGACAAATAGGAATAGAATAAATTCTAACAGAGAGCTATTTTTAGAGCTGTTAGGTGCTAGGTAGCTTGCTTTATTATTATGTCTTACTGCTAAAAATAACGATTTCAAATAATGTTAAGAGTCAACAAAATTATCAGCTGTTCAAGACAGTGTGAGATACCTTTGGGTAAGATTGGCTTCCAGAGTGGTACAGTTCTCTAGGGACAAATCAACAGAAAACTCACATACACACAAGATTAGCCACTCTCTTCCCTCAAAACATACGGATCAGGATTGATAATCTTACCCTGGTTTTGCCAAATTCAGAGCAACTAGTGCTCAGAAGCACAGCTGAAATCCTAATAGAAAAGAAAATATATACCAAATCCATTTCTGAAGCGGACTGAGCAATGAGGACGTGCATATCTGACAGAAGATTGAACTTAAAATGCATGCCCACATTCAAAATGAATCATTAGCTGCCAAACATGGTCAAACATAAAGAGCAGCATATTATGGTACAGTCATCTAACTGTAGACCATTTTTCAGAACAATTAACACATTGTGGGTTTTTCTCATGTCTCTCAGGAGATGTCTGTCTACATGACTAGTACAAGAATGGTGTGAGTTAACAAAGGGCTCATCACCTCTTCTGAGCTATTTAGAGAGGCCGTGGACATATGACACACCAGCCTATTGCTGCTGTTATATTGAACCTCATGAAATCTAGTCATGGATGCGTGGGACCACAACTCTTTTTTTTTTTCCTTCCTACTTTAGCCAAATTCATGAGAATTATCACGTTTTGACATCAATAGCCATTCAGACTATAATAACTACTCTCACAAAAATCTAAGACATTAATTCATTGCATCTTCCATTTCAATAACATAAATTTGTTCTCTTGATGCAACCAGAGTGCAGCTTCTTAGTAATACGTACCAAAGACCTGCAACAACTCCATTAACATCCATCAGACACAAAAAACCATCGGAATCTAGGCCATTAGTCACTTGGTCTAGATGCAGGTGAAAGGGGACAGGGCGTTAGGAAAAAAAAATACATATAGAAGGTTTTGACAGGATAAAAGCCTCCTCCTTTGGAAACAAATGTGTCTACTTCACCCTGATGCTTATGTCTGAAAAATGTCCCAGCTTCACCTTCGTACGTATTTGGCAGCAGGACCATTATCCCATGACAAGGTCCTATTCTATAGGCATTATCTTAGCAGAGACAATACGATCAATCTAAAAACACCAAGATGCACAATTTGCCTCAATGAACGTGACAAATACGTGAAATAACCACCACCCACCAGCCCAGGGAAGGGTCTACAACATAAGAATTTCAATGCATAAATTTTACAAAATGGAGGGTAATTAGCTACAATATTTTCTTTATAGGATTATTGCATACTAATAAGTATTGCCATAACTCTTTTGATAAGATTTTTCCTCTCGAGTTCCTCAAATAAAACCAGTGGCTTCACATTATTATCTTAGCACAATGGTTTTTAATTACAAATGTGCATAATCCCAGAATTTCTATTGGCTGGAAGAGCATTTAGCATAGGTCTACATCAATCTTTGGCAAGCACAGCAAAGAGATGCATGACGTAAAGCAAATTCCAGCTGCCTCTAAACATGCATTTTTATGCATGAATCATTCTAACGAGATGCATGTTTTGGTGACCAGGCATGCTTTTAAGCTTGAGAAAAAAAACAGTTTCAAAACCAATGAAAAATTCATTGTCCTTCAGGGTAAATTTGACTATGGAACAATCTTCCAGAGGAGAGTCTGCAGCTCAAAACTTTAAGGCCATAAGAAAATCCTGGAAAGCATCTCAAAGCATCTGAGAAAGTTGCAAGCAAGGTATTTAATTTTATTAATATCCCCATTTATTACCAACACTGTGCCATTGCCCCAGATGCAGCAAAAGTTCCCTTCTGACCTAATAAAGGAAATCCAAGACAAATAGGGGAGCACCTAGAGACTCCATAAAGCCCTCCAGATGCTCACATGTTGCCAGAGATTTGTGTAAAAAGTTCATAAATAGGAAGTAGTATAAAATCCTTAAACTAATTAGAGAGTCTGCCCTGCAGTTCATCTCTATCTCAACACCCATCATGCTGCCTCTTTCATTTTCTCATAATTCTCTTACAAGTTCACAAGGTCTTTCTTCAAAAGCTGAAGAAAATCTGTTCACTTCTTTGACCTAAATTTTGTTCAAGAAGGTGTGAACTAAAAATCAAACGCTGCCAGGTAATCAGGTTACATATTGCCATACCTACTGATGCTGCTTAAATAACCTAACTGTATTCCTCAAATTAATTTCTCTAATCTGCATCCAAATTCATCTGAAGTCACTAGAAACATTACCATCAGCTGCAACAAGTTTTGAGTCCAGCGCACTTGTAGAATTCCTGTACCTTTAACCGTGGAGTTTTTCTGAAGACAAAGTCATTATTTTCTGGCAAGAGAAAGCAGCCCACTCTTCAGAAGGCTGAAGTGTCACAACTCAGTAAGTGTGTCAAATGAAGAACATCTACTCACCTGCATCCACACCACCAAATGCATCTGGATCTGCCCTTACCATAAAAGAAATGTCTACTTTGGGAGCTTTCTCTGCTAGAAGTTCAGTTCCCATCTTAGAAAATAAATGGAATGGTTTCACCTCATCCTTTACCCTGAGGCAGGAGTTCCTTCTGATAAGATTTTATTCCACAGGTATTTTGACAAATTAATCAAAGGGACAGTGGGGAAAAAAGCAACATTTTTCAATATTTCTGGTAGTATATTGTTGCTAGTAGTCAGATTGTTACCTCTTCTGTGTCAATGTGATTTCTGAGACTGACATTGAGAATTGGCTCTGACCTTGGAGCTCAAAGATGATGGCTGAAGCTAGGGGTTACTGTCCAGAAAGACTTCAAATTAAAGCCTAGATGAAGAAGTGTTCTAACCTCCTTTATGGGAGCCCCAGAAGACATGATGCTCTCAAAGAGACAGCAGGGAAGGTATACCAACCCCCAGCTTTTATTTTTAAGTGCACTGCAAAAGCAACTGCCAACTGGAGGACAAAGACCAGGAAAAACGAAGTTTCATTCATTCTTAGCTCATGAAAGAACTGTGTCATTCTCACTACTCTTTTTGCTAACTCACTGTCCCCACAGGATGCTTCAGTGTACCAGCAGGATACATCTCAGCTCCAACAACCCACATACATACAGCCAGCAACCATGGAAGCCCTTGCCCCCACTTCATGTCCTACCTTGAGGAGTCTCCCAGGCGGTGACAACTCCACTCGTAATGAAATAAAATGTAAATGACAAAAATGTCCCACTTTTTCCCAAACTGTCAAGCAGCTTAGGGGTAAAGCTGGAAACTAAAATCAATTCTGCGTTGCTCAGTTCAAAACACTTAAAAAGTAAGCCAACTCCAGCCCACTATTTACAGCCCTAAAACAGTAGTAGTAATAATAAGGTTTTACAAACTTCAATAGGAATATATTATCCAACTTATGACATTCTAGCTTGTTAGTGATCTCATTTTTCAAATTTTGCTTTAATTCCAAGGTTTAAAATTAGTTACTTAAAAAAAAAAAAAAAACCTCTAAGGGATTCTTCCCAATTATTAGGTAGTTTCTTTAGACTTGGCTAGCTTGAGGTACTGGGAGAGAAAATATCTGCTCCAAGATTAAAAATTAAGCCACAAAAATTGGCAAATAATTCTACCTTTAAACAACTCTTCAAGTCTGAATGGTAGAGCAGTGATCTCATACTACTCTATGTTAAGGGTCTTTTAAAATCCCATACTCCCTCCTTTCAGTCCCCACTGAAGTTATACTGTAGTTCATAAAAAGAACAAATAAACTTTGGCATAACATTACATTAATTTAAGTAAAGTGTCATTTTTCTCCCCTTATTGATTTAGACCAGTGTAACTCCATCAATTCAATCTTATTTATTATTCCTGTTAATCACAAATGCTAGTGGAAGCAGAATCAAGCCCTAGGGGTTCTTAATGAATTTTTAAATAAGTTTTGCTAATATGTCTCAGTTGAATGAGTTTCAGTAAGCTACACAGAGAGTCCAGGCAGCTTCCAGACGAACTTTTCTTGTATTTCTTACATTAAAGTCCTCTGGGATGGATACAGCCAAATTGGTAGCTGCAGAGACTGGATATATTCATTCTCCCAAGGGACAATTTACAACCCTTGTACATTGGCTTTAGTTTTCTCTAGCAGTATTTGCTGTAGGCAATGCTACAGAGGTGAATATTTCAGAGATTTAGTAGGTAGAGGGGAAGCTGCTGAACATTAAACCTGGGACAAAGGAATAGAGAGTCAAGGGGTAAAAGAATGATAAAGGACTATTTTTGTCTTGGAAAAGGTCACTGTGAAAGTTGAACTAAAATGAGTAGCCACAGTACAGAACAGCCCTAGGATACTTCAAGAAAGGGTTATTCAATGCAGTGTCAAACTACACATACAGTTGCTGGGAAGCAAGGTCATACATCCTATGAGACTTCTTTGGGAAAAACTGATTCATTGTTTTAACGTAAATACTGACACCAAGAGAGATCTAGAAAAATGCTTAGAGCTTGTAACACAGCCTTCAGGCAGCATTTCTGAAGTCGACCTCTTTCAAGCAAGAACCTTGCCTCCTCCACCAAAAAACTATCAGAAGAACCACACAAGGGCAGACTCCAAGTTAAAAAACACCATCTGCACTGATTTTCCTTAAGGCACATTAGTAAAGAGCAATAAATATGACATCAAAAAGAACTGAGATCGCTAATAGTTCAAGCTCATAAAGCATTTTGCACGTCAGACCACTGCAGAGCTGTCACCAAAACATACAGGCGTCTCCCACATATAAAAGCACTGTCAAATAAAGGACACTGTCTGCAACTCAAATTGAACAGTAAAAAACCTTGAATCCTTATATTATTGGGCTAGAAACCTTAACTGAGACCAGCACAGCAACATCTTTCAGACTTTCAAGAAAGGACTAGAATCTGTGGGTCTTCTACTGAGCAATGTTTACCTATGTAAGAGGCGCAGTCACTTTTAAATTTGATCAGAGTGAGAGCAAACCAAGCAACAAGCCAAATAGGAAAGTCTGCAGCTTCTGGTGGAAATAGCACATAATGCCCTTTTTTGACTGCAGTAGCAATGTAAAGAGTTATTTCTAGCTAATTTCATTTGCTCTTCTGAGACTGCAAACCAGAAATACTCTCGTATTTTTTGCACTTTGTCATCATTTGGCTGTTCTTCAAAAATAACAACAGTAATCCTTTCAATGCAATTAGTTATTGTTCAGAAAAAGCAACTAGATAAACATTTCTTTGTAAATATTTAAATCAAAACCCAAAAATGGTATATTTTAGAACAGTTGATTTCAATGTGGAGCCTCTTTCGAAACTTGTTTTGAAAAAAACCTTTTTGCTTATATACATTCAATGTAATATTTCTGTATATCATGTTAGGATAACAACTACAAATTAAATCATCAATGTTGTCATACTCTGCATAAACAGAAGGTGGGAAACTGCACAGGAAAATTCAGAGAAAGGGAGACAGACACCATGCATGTGCAAACACTAGTTTGAACAGTGTTACTGGTATAGTGAAGCTTCCTTCCACAGGGCACTCATTGGGTAAGGAAGCTGGGAGCTGTCAGGCCCGCTCAGCATTTTTAATATTTGTTAAATGTGGAATTTAATAGCAAACCACCGCCCCATTCGACCATCTTTTTTCTTCAAAGAGGAGTTTAATTGTCAAACCAAAAGGTTTTGGTTCACGTGAAATAAAACCAGTTCCCCCTTTTTTAAGAGCTTTCCCTAACCCAATATCGATACCAGGTTCCATTTTCTCAACCTCCCACCGTATTTCTCAAACTTGTTGCTGGAGGTATGGATGTCAAGCAAACATGTACTAACTGCAAATTCACATCCCAATCCTGCAGAAAATAAATAATTTTTTTAAAAAATTAAAAAAGAAGAAATCAACCTACAAAATAATTTATAATTTTAGCATTCCAAGCCCAGACTGAATATATTCAGATTTTAGGACCTATTTTTGGTTTTAATGTTATATACTAGAAATACTGTGACATTTTTGCAGAGGCTGCAGATACATTTTGCAGTCAACAGGCTGTTCTCACACACGGAGCCTGTGGACCAGGACACTCCTGCATCCCATCACTGGGCATCCCACAGGGCTCCAGGAACAGAAAAGGGTGAACAGGTTCTATTTACTACAAGTTTGTTCCATTTTTCTCTTACTTTTTTTTTCTTTTTAAAGTTTGTTAGCTAATTAGCACTTCATGAACTCTTACGGTTTAGAAATTTCAAAGCTGCTTTAATTAAGCTAAATTGTAAATTGCTTTAAGTTGCATTTTTTGCCTTTGTTTTGGTTGTTTGGGGTTTTTTTGTTGGTGGTTTTTTGGGGGGTTGTTTGTTTTTTTTTGTTTTTTTTTTGAGAGGACAACATCTCTGTAAGTAATCTCATTATATGTTTCTGTCTTTTTCTCATAGAATTTTTCATAAAGCAGTGACTGAAAATATGGGGCAGAAATCTGTTCCCTTTTTTACATGATTTGGCAGCAACTGGCCCTGAAAAAAATGAAAAAAAAAAAATTAAAAAGGATGTCAACCCATGTCCTGGGCTTCAAAGTATGTTACCCTCTGATGTGTTGAGTTTCCATCCTCATGCAGAGCCAGATCTGTCACCAAGCTGATTTTGGAAACTCAAATTTGTCTGGAAACCTGACCTGTTTACCAGGAGCTCTGCACAGAACAGGAGAGCCAGAGTTGTGCCACAGGCACATCTACATACAAGTGTAAGGTGAGGGCAAGATTTCAGATGTAAGTCCTGGAAAGTGGAAAGATCAAACAAATCACTCTGTTCCTTGCAGTTTTCGCAAGTGAGCATTTTCCAAAAGACCATTCCATCAAAAATTTACAAACCCAATCTACATGTGACACTAAAATCTTTAGTTAACTAAGGGTCAGTAAAATACCACTCTTAAGTCACATTTTACCAAAATTTACGAAGTCTACTTGTCTTCTACCATGAATAGAAGTTTTCCGTACTATGTACTTTGGTGCAGAATCATAGAACGTGGGTTCAGAAGTTCAGCATCTATTGACCGAAGAGTAAATTCTACTTTTATGCATGCAGCTACACTATATCAGCCACAATTTAGGTGCAGGCATTTGCACAGGAAATCAAACTGTCAGCCTTTCAGAAGGCGATTCATTGACATTTCTTCCATTGCTGAACTTTCATTGTGCACAGGGCCCCCTGGGTTCCTTTTGTATTGAATCCCCTTTTTCCTTTCCCGACATTCCCATTCAGAGCAGATAGAGATGCACATTGCACTCTCACAAGCTTATAACCTCTTCCAGAGATGCAACCATCGGAATAACAGTCCTCATCTTTATTGGTAAGAAGACATTAACTACAAAATTGTGCTTCAAAAGCACTTAAAACTTTGGCCATATGTTTATAACCTTGTTTTCGCAAATTCTCTTCAAAGAAAAAAGAAGTACAAAAAAAGAAAAGGATCTGGAAGTTAACAGCTGTTTCAGCTAGAAAGGTATTTCACACACATTGAGAACCTGCTTACACAAAGCTATTATTGTGTTTATATAGACAAAAATCTGGTTTCCTAATTAGCACTGGGAGGCATGTAAAGCAAGCTAGATGCTGTCTAGCCAGTAGTCAGAAGACTGCAAGTTTACATTATTTGTTTAGGGTTTTTTCCCCTAAGGAATGGCTCTTGAAGAAATGAATCCTCCACCATTAAAATAACAACTTGACACATGGTTCATCAAAATGCCTCTACAACGAAATGCTTCTTTTACTGTTCTGCTTAATTAAATCCAACTATGAAATGTATTATTCCACAAAACTTGCATTAAGTATTAATTAGCTAGTGGACAAAATGCAAAAACCCCTACTCAAAGCAATAAATACTCACTAATCTAATGGGATTCAGTAAAACAAGACCCATTGAAATTTTAAAGTCAGTGTTCAAATGGAATATAACTACGGCATATTTCTGTTGACAAATTCAGTTGCTAATAATTTTCTCATTAGAAAATAAACGGATCATCATTTCCACAGAAGCATCTGGATGTTGGGCTATTTTACGAAAAAGTGGAGGTGAACTCCAAGTTGTGTCCTAGTAGCCTGGGTTCATGGATAATAGAGACACTCAGGAATTACAACAGTTACAAACAATCTAGCATCTTTCTTATTTCTCCACTCCGGGGGAATTTACTTTGCTATTCATTTTCTACTCCCTCTGCTAAACTCCTTTTTTGCCAAGCTACAAATGAATTATCAAAGCTACTTTCCCGGTTTGTTAAGACAATCTCCAGTCCCATTCAGCCAAACTGTATCAATTTTCCCTCGCAATCAGTTCCTCATCTTAGATGATGAGGTCTCTGAACTCTCAGTTTTAGGAAGGAGTGGATTTAGATACAAGTCCCTCTGAACTGCCCTATCCCACCAGTGCAGATATTTCCCCAGCTTCTAGGGCATGTAGAGAAGGGCATCCTGGAAAATATCTTAGCAGCACAACATTATCATAATAACATCTTGCGAACAGTACCTGTGCTGGTAGGGCTGGACTGTAATGAGACCAAAGTCCAAGGAAAAATGTGAAAAAAAGATTACCCGAAGCTTCTCTAAATTTCCAGAATAGTCTGGTAAACTCTAACCTATTCAAAGCTTGAACTTTTTGTCCAGAGAATGTAGGCACTAATAATAACCTATTAAAAAAAATAAATAAAAGGGTTTAAATCCTGTATTACAGGAGTGAAGGGTTAGGACTTGTCAGGTGTCTCCATTCCTTCCCACAGCACAAGTTGTGCCACTCTTAGGATCCCATATATATCCAAAAGAGAATCTATAAGAGAAGAGCTTCAACAAGGAGTAAAGAGGAGAAAAATGGGTTCATAAACTCTGATGGACTGAGTTAAAGGAGTTTATCAACAGTGAAGGGATAAAAATGGATGCGGTTCAAGCTCTTAAAAAATTGCAGTGGGCACTACTTAATGCTGACATTCAGCAGAGCACCGAGCTAAGATATCACTGTGCTCTGGATGAATTATTAGCTAAAATGCCCAACACCAACCGCCATAAACATAAGAAAATGAGACATATCCTTGTCCAGCTTACCCTGGAACACATTTAAATTTTGAAATTCATCTACGCAGGTGCAGCACCTTAACCCTCAGACTCTAAAAGTTGAAATGACATATGAGGCACAAGTATATGAATCACCTTATGAGCACAGTATTTTCAAAGAATAGAGCAAATTGAGTATTTTAAGGTTAGCTTTTTTAGAAATCAGTACCATATATATAACCCTTTTGTGCCAATGAGTTTCTCTCACACTTTTCCGTAGTTCCTGCTGATTTGTCCCCACACTTGCTGTGCTTCCAAGACTGTTCCCCTTCACCTCCTCTGTAAACACTCAACTCCTCAGTTCTTCATTCAACAGCACTTCAGGGCACCAGAGTTACTCCCTGAAACACCCAGAGAGTCAACATCTTCAAATTAACCAAAAATTCTGGTTCCATTTGATTCTAGTCCAAGTCATCATCTGTGAGACCAAAAAGCCTTCTTAGACCTCACTAGTGCTCACAATGTTTTGCACTTTCTGCAAAGCTACAAGAGTTGTTAACGTCATGCCAAATTTCTTTTAAAAATTTCTGTGTTCCTCACTGCAGTGGGCTACTTGAATGGGAGAGAAACTGGATCAGAAGCACTCAAGAAAACCAAAGCACATGGAAAGAGAAATGCTCACTGTCCATCTACATACCAGATGCCAGTTAAGTAGAATTTGGGAAATTAATACATTTAAAACACACCCCCACACTCGTCTTTCATGACCAGAGGCAGAATATAGTATAATTTAGGTGGAGAAAGTGTTTCTTTGCTTAAAGTGATGCAAGTGCTTGGACTCTGTGTTCATGTTGAGGAGACGCAGTACCATAAGGAGGTGCAGATTTATGTCAAATACATCAACAGCGAGAATACTGGATTCTCTGGTATCATTTTGTAAATTAAAATACCTTCTAATTAGGACTTATACATTGTACTCACTGGATCAAACTGTCCAACCTTTGAGATATTTCTTGCAGGGTTATTAAATGGATTACCAAAGGTGACATTGCAGTGCTAACCAGAAGTATAACACAGAAATACAGATGTGGCAAAGCCTTGAGAAGTGAAATGGATTAACAACCTGACAGAAAGAGCAGCATATGAAAAAAGGTGACATAATTGTTATGTAAATTTAAATTTAATATTTTACATTTGGGGCTTTTGTGGTTGTTTTTTTTAAACTTACTCAAAAAAAAATACCAACAAAACACACTCAGTGATCAAAATTACCACCTAGCCCATACCCACAGTGCTCATGGAGGAGACTGAAAACAGGAAAAAATGAAAAAACAGTATCCTACCCTCAAGGTTTTCCCTGTGCCCCACGCTGAGAGGGAGTCTTGGCCAGCTCATTATTCCTCACTCAGTGCCACTGCCTGCCTTGAGTAGCGCTACTCACGCAACAGGGTCTTGCAAGGCAGGTCCCTCCACCCTCCAACTGCTAGATTGCAATGAGTACACACACGTTTTCTGCCTCAAGTTCAGCCTGTTACTTCAAAAGGATAAAAGCACTTTTATTTTAAATAACTGGATAAAAACCGCTTTCGGTCTTAGTGCCATCACCTAGCCACACAGTAGGCTGAGCTTCCTGGCGTGCGGATGCTGGGGCTGCACGGGCAAAGCAGCAGCTCCATCGGTGCGTGGCACAGTGAGATGAGGACCCAAGGGCACCAATAGGCACAGGAGGGAAGGAAAACAGAGAATTACATCGCAGCATCACTGTCACAAGCGCTGTCTCCTTACTTTTCATTGTGTCCAATTTTCTTTCCTGTGGTTTATAACTTGACATTTTAAATTGCACTAGGCTCAGAGGTGGTATGTGCCTTGTCAGGCTGTGCGCTGTTTGTTTTCCCTCCCCTTACAAAAGACAACACTAATTAAGGCAGAGATTAGATTTTAAATACCGAACTATTGCTTTTTTACAGAGAGATTTGTGTATTGTTATTTTTTACACACAGATTCTGAAAAGATGATGCCTATGATTTTGTTTCTTGTTATTAATAGATATGTATTACCTGTCTTAAGATAGTTCTGAATGACACAATCACAGATATGCATTTGCATCTTGTCACCACAGGTTACTCATCCACTGAGACTCTGTGCTGCCTGTGTCCATCATTTCTTGTCCACAGGCTTCAGAGGAGACCGCAGAACCTTTCATCCAGCATGTGAATGTACAACAGCTGTACTGGACACAAAGCTCCAGACATCTATCCTGATGTCAGGTTATGGCATTTTATTCCACAAGAGGAAATTCATTCTTCTCTAGCAAATTACATGGTAATGACAATAAATGCAGGAGCCATCTGGAACTGGGAGATGCTTTTCTCAGGAGGATTTTTCAACTACCTTGGAACAGCACTTGTTGTCACAGTCTTACGTTTTGCATTACCTGCCTTCCGAAATATGAACAGAAATCGGTAACTTTAAAGAATCTTGCTAAAAATCAAAGAAACTGTCATCAAAAGACAAAACCTGTAAGTCCTGCTCCCTTCAAGCCCTGTAAGAAAAGAGGCTCATATCTAGCTTTGAGAACAAAAGGATTTCAAGCTTCAAGACAGCATCCCTCCATGGCATGGACACAAGTAGAGACACTTGAATCATCCAGTGCCTTAAAGTCCTTTACAAGCAGCAATTAAATTTCAGGATGTTATTTTCAACATACACGAGAACACCATCACATAGGAAAATGCAGAGACCGAGCAATAGGGAAGATTTTTTAGCCTCTTCTGATATCATTTTGGATGCACACCTCAAGCAGAGTACCTTGACATATGCTGTTAGTGCAGCCACCACTATGAGTGTCCATCTGCAGCTCCCAGGGGTGCAAAGGGAGCAGGGGATGAACAAAATCAGTTGGGAGCACAAGGGACAAGAATAATGTTCTTGCATTAAGGAATTAAGGATGCTATGACTCATCCAGCTTCCTCTTAACAGGAGAAGAACTAGGCCCTTGGTAAAGAAGAGACAGCGTATGAATATGGAATAACCTGGAGAAGCCAAACACAACACTGGCTTCAACGGGTGCACCTTACATTGGATTTCTAGTGCCTCACATCTAAGGAGCTGTGAAACATCTCCATCCTCTCACAGACTGAATTGCCTTATATTCAACTTTGCACTTTGGAATACAACTTGCCCTGTGATTCTATACCTAAATATTTATGCATTTCTGCTCAAGGCCTCCAATCTACCCCAGCTTCTAACAGTAAACATTTTACTAGTAGTTTTTCAACAACTCATCTATAGCACTTAATCTTTTCTTAAAATTAATTTTGCAGTCTTTCTGTTAAGTTTTTGATTGAACTATTAATCATAAAACTATGAGACTCAACCAGTTGATGGTTTTATGGTTCTAGCTGTTATTAATCCAGTATTGTTTTGCTGCACTCTTCATAAAATGCCCTTTTGTATTTTTAAAAACACTCCACACCTAACTTGTCACATTCCCAATTGCTTTCATATTTAATACAAAACAAAAAGAGAAATATTCACAAAGTAATTAGCAATTTTTGAGTACTAATGTAGGTTTTAAAAGGGAAAGATTTTTAAAGGTAGTAGATGGAGACTTAACAACAAAAGTGCAGGAATTCAAACCATAGCTTATTTTTTTCCCTCACTAATAGTTTCCATAGCATCTCTGTTTGTCTTGCACAGCATTGCAGTACAAACGCGGCAGCACTGAAAAAGATTAAGCACAACCAAAGATTCTCATGAACCTCGGCCTATCTTAAGGCACAATAACTTTCTGCTGTCCCTTGTGAATAGCACCAGCAATGTGCCACACTCCTTGCACTGCGTGCAGCCTGGGCCCTACAACAAAGCCTTGAGAAAACAGTCCATAGGAGTCAAAACCAAGGGACTGAGAAAGCAACACCCAGTCTGAATTCCCATCCAAACTCCTCAGCTCACATGTATTCTTATAGAATGGGTAGCATTGGAAGGGACCTTAAATATAATAAATAAGGTCATCATGCCCATGGTGCCCTCCATGGTCAGGGACACCTCTCACTAGGCCAGGTTGCTCAAAGTCCCATCCAGCGTGGCTTTGAACACCTCCAGGGGTGAGGCATCCACAGCTTCTCTGGACAGCCTGTTCCAGTGTCTCTCCACCTGCACAGAAAAGAATTTCTTCCTAATATCAAACCTAAATCTACCCTCTTTCAGTTAAAAATCAGTACCCAGGGATATTCTTAAAAACACCTTCTGCTTTTCCTCATCCACGACGTTGCTTTTCCATCACCAACACTAACTGCTCCTCTTGGTACCCCTCCCTTCTCAGATGGCCCCAGTGCATCCTTTGAATGCCAACAACCTTTGTAGCTGTTGTGTCAATAGAAAAAAAAAAAGAGGGAATATCTTTTCTGTGGATGTGAAAAGCATCCGTGCATATTAAACTGCTTTTTAGTGGTTACTAAATTGAAGGCAAAAATAAACTTTGGTTGAAAACATACTTTCCCTTCTCCCTCTCCTACTTGGCAGGTGAGATGTGTTCCTGCCAAGTTATACACACTACACCTCAAGGAGACAGTGTTGAGTATGTCAGAAAGTTATGAAGCTGTATTTACTGTGATCACTGATAAATGAATTAAGATTCTTTTAAAAGTGATGGAAATGGCCTATTTATATTTGAGAGCATATTTATAAGCCTCAGAGGGAAATTGCAATTACATTTTCAGTTTAAAAATGTCATTGTCTCCCCTGACCTTTTGTTGCTTTCTCGTGCCCTTCAAAGCAAAATGAATTCATGAGAAGCAGCAGATAGAAAACTTTAGCAGTTATGTTGTCAATTTGCAGAGCAGAGGCTGTGGCAGCACAAGCCTTGCCAACAGAGAGACCATCTCTGTGAATGCTGTTTTAACTTTTAACAGTCATTGCAACTGATGCAATGCTGATGGATTTGGTAAAGACACCAAACTGTCCTATGAGGTCAGGCTGGGGTTTGTAAGCTGTGCAAGCCTGCCTGAGGCAGCTCTGATGGAGACAAGGTGCAGGGACTGTACAGCTGCTCGGCCACTCTGCCCTACAACCTAGTACATGCACTCTTCCTCTGGAGGTTATCTGGGGCCAGCTAGACATTTTTGGACCGGCATTTATCTGCCATGAAAATCTATCCTCGGTTGCCTGGTAAGAGCCCACTCTGCAGGCAGTATACAACAACTGTAACTACACTTGCAGTTTTCCCAGTGATGCTAATGTAACAACTATGTGCGTCTCTATTAATTCCCCCTTCTCATTTTCTAGGGTCTAAGCAAAGGGCAGCAGGTTTATAATCAATCACTGTACACACAGGAACATGGCACTCTCTTCCCACAGCTCTCCAAGGAACACATAGGGAAAGGTAGAGCAGAGACAAGGACTGGGCACCCATCCCAGCCCCTCCAGGAAGCAATCATGAGGGAGATGCTCAAACCTGTAAGGGGCTTAAGACCTCATCTCTAGAAAAGAGCTTGCAGTCAAAGTGGCTGATGCTACCTCAACCAAAGGGTAGTTCATCATTTGGTTTAAAATCTCAGCATTACCCTCCCTTCTCCTTTTTCCTACCTTGTCCTGCTTGCTTATTTATTTTTTTTATTTGCAACATTTTCAGTAAAACTGTGATTCAGGAAGCACAGTTGGATGTACACTTCCCCAGCTCTCTGGGAAGCCCCCGAAGCAGCTGTATGCCGATGAGGCATAATCAAGCCCTGTTTGATTATGATATTTTCAATAAATCACTAGAGGCTCCTTTTAATATGTTTTTTTTAGAGGACTTACTGTTTGCTATTAGTTAATTAGCTTCCTAAAAAAAACCAAAACCCAACTTTAAGTATTGCACAGTTAAAAATCAGCAACAGTTCAAAAGTTGCTGGCGTGGATAGGTCTTTGCTCCCTGTGGGCAGAAATTAAGGGACTGCTAATGCAAGCTAAAGGCTGGTTTAGCCTCTCTGTAATGCAGTTCAGATCTGCATTGTATCCTGGAACAAGTGTCTGTAGGTTAGTTAGACAAGCACTTACACACATTAGCTAACGCAGGTTAATGTGGAATCAATTCACTTAAATTAAAACAAGGACCCAGCCTTTCCAACACAGATATGACCACCACTGCGGTCTGCTCCACTGCTTTTCTGCCCCTTGCCCTGTTATTTACACTTTCAAATTATGAGCATAAAAAGAAAAATCATCAAATGAAATAAATTCAAAGCAACAAGCAACAGTCTTAGGGGAAAAAATTATTCTCTCATTTACATCAACGTAATCCCAGAGTAACTCATTCAACTTCAGCCAAATTAAGCTGTACTTATCCTACAGTAAGCAAGAATTTGAATGACTTTTTATTGTTTCAAGTCCATCCCCCAAGCCCATTGCACTGAAATCTCTGCAATGGTGCCCTCCAGAGCGCCTTGGATGCTCATAGGCTTCGGTTAATTGTATGCAGATTTCTTTTAAACAGTGTCTTTCAGAGGTTTCTTTATGATGAAACACTCCATTAAAAGGCTTAAATCATGTTATTAGTATGAATGCCTGCTCACTCTCAGTCCACATCCTCTACCTGAGCCTGCAGCTGATCTGCACATGAGATTGGCAGCATGGTACAGGACCACCGCATTGTCATGCCCACCCTTTGCAGGATCCAGCTGCACAAAAAGCACTGAAAACATCCTCCCCACACCCCTGATAAAACCTATGAGAGTAAGGCCGTATATGTTTTCCTGCTCCATTACAAAAAGTGGCTCAGCTTCCAGATCAGCACTTTTAATATAGCTCAAATTAGTTTAGCTATAGCTCAAAAAACACTTTGCTGTTTCAGGCTGTTAACCACAATGTCTTATAAAATGAAGCATGTTTACTGTCATTTTGGAAAAGTCATTCTTCCTTTATGAATCTGGCAATGAAGGATTCAAAAGATACCGGTGTGGGATTGTTATCGTGCACAAGCCAAAGCTGTCAGGCTTCATTACTTCCAAGACAAAAATTACAGAATAATGTATTAAATGCCTGAATAGAAACACGTAGTGCACCGCTGCTATCCCGTGGTAATGGGATGACACCAGCCGCCGCTGCCTTGAACTGCAGAGCCTCCCTGCCTTGCCATATGGGAGCTGATAAAGCAGCACCCCCAGCCAGGGGTGCTCATCTCTCGAAGCAGCCCCCAGACACGCTGCCAGAGGCAGGAGGGGACTGCATCTTCCTGCATGGTGGGAAGCCAGCAAGCTGCTTCTGAGGCCAAATTAAGGTTTTTTCAGTCCTTTTAATCAACAAATATATGGATTGTTGTTTTTTTTTAAATAGACCACATCTTTCTGCTCTGGAGAGGGGAGAAAGCCCCACTGTGATAGGTTTTAATCAGGATGCTGCTGCCAAAACCTGACTTTTTAGAAATTATATTAGCCAACACTGATTCTTGTTGTAGCTTTGTGACTGTTATTCTTTTAGGGTTTGGGGGAGGGAGGGAAGAGTCATCACTCTCTCTCTTCTTCAACAGGTGAGGTGTTGGGTGGGGTGGTAGCAGGTGGTAAATGGGGCGAAGCAGCCATACACTGTAATTTTCCCCCTGCAGCCCTGACCTTACTGTACAACACAGTAAAATTCATAGAGACAAACATCACTAACCACCCCTCCTAGACCCTCACCAACCTCTTGACCCCATAATTTCCTCAGGCTAAGGAGTGCCCTCTCAGGTGGGATCCATGCTAGAGCCTGGTACTGTTCCTTTCCACTTACTCCCAGCCTCACAGTTCTTCATCCCCTCCTTCCCCCACTGTGTCTACTCCCTCCCTTTTATCCTCCCACAGTATCTCCTCAGATCTTTCACCATTTGAAGAGAAAACTGTTGGCGGGGTGGCTCAGCCACCAAACCAGCCCTCTCTGACACAATAATAACCCCATAAAGGGGTTAAAGGCTGGATTTGGGTCCCGATTCGTGCACCTAGGTAAATAGATACCTGTTTACAGTTGAGCTAGAATTGTGCTTTCTAGTTTCCTCTGAACAGCTTATTTTCCAAAAATAAGCAGCCAGGGTGAAGTTTACCCGCAGGCAGAATGCTTGCATGAGGTCCATTCACTTAAGCTCAACTTAAGCCTTACTTTGATGGTTTAACAGGAATTTACATGGTACACACGACTTGTTCAAGTTCCCGACACAGGGAAGATTTCACCCTCTTTGCACTTCAAAGTCTCAGCTTTCCCATCCAGCTTTTCAGAGTGTGCATCCCATTGTGCTCTTAACACATTTCATCCTTTTCAAATTACAGCGTGGTATCTCACCAAGCTATAATAGCGTCAGCCCATGACCAGCGGGGATCAGTAAGCCAACTGGAAACACAGGGTAGCTCCAAGCACCAACATCAAGCAGACATCCCACATCACTCTCAGCAGCATCACGCAGTACCGTGCAAACAGCCTCCAGACATGAGTTCCTGCTGCAGAACCGCACCTTCAAAATATTAGTAGTTTTGAAGAAAGAGAGAGAGGAAAACTTTTCAAGACTGACTTCTTGCTCGCACTGCAGGCAAAAGCAGCAGCAACACATACTCCTCAATTTGTGTAAACAAAAGCTTTTACCACATCCCCCGTCTTCCCACATCGAAAGGCAATATTACTGAAAAAGGCCTTTTGGCACTGGCACCTACACTAGAACTGCAATTTCCAGGAGAAGGGCTTCAAGTTAGCTGTGAGTTGAAGAGTGTGACCCTACCACAGCCCCAAAGAGAAAACCAGGCACTTCCTGAAGTGTGGAAGTGCACAGAATGCTAAAACAAACAAATCAAAACTCTTATAATTAAAGTATTTAAATCTACAGCAGACCAACCATCAAGGAGTTTGTACTTTCTCTTTCATGCTTCTTAATTAAAAATCTGTCAGAAACTTAGGGCTGGTTTTCAGAAGTGCCCAGCACTCCCTATCTCCTGTTGTGAATCTTAATGACCAGCTTTTCAAAAGGGTTTTGAACAAAAAGGTTTTTTTAAAGAAATAAAAGTTTATTTTGTGTGTAGTTCTGCAAAGCACGCATGGGTTTCACCACACCAACAGACTTCACAACACCCATCTTAGACCATGAGCTCCCCGAGCAAACTTTGGTGATTATAAAACCCAACATATGAAGTAGAGGTTCCTGAAAAACGTTCATGGAAAATGCTGCAGACAGATCCTATCCCTGCCTAGGACTGAGGAGTCGTATTATGGAATGAATGCTCCAGTTCTGCCCTCTGTTATGAAGTTTTACAAAAAACAAATATGAAAAGCTCTCTCTCTTTTGAAAAAGAGAGTGTCCTGAAGATGGTTGTTAGTCCAGCAGTTACAATGACAGGTCTGGATTCAAGTTTCACATCCAACTAAAGGAAATTTACTGATTTTCATCCTTGGAAATAATCCAAATGCCCTGAATCTTGTACCTGGGTCACAGGGATGCTTTTGAACCATTCTGCTGCAGTTTTTCCATTAATGTCAAATCCTCCTTACATAAAAATTACACCTGAGTAGCTGAGGTAGGCATTTGATTTCATCTGTCTGTGGAAATAAGCAGATGCCACTACACAGGTGTTTAGGCAGAAACCTAAGTAAAGGAAGAAGAACAGGGGAAGGCAGAAGGAAGGATGGATGGAAAGAACTGGATGATTTTTTTATTTTTTTTTTTAAGAGAGGGAAATGAGCAATAATAATATGGGTAGAAAAAAGGTGAAGATGAATCAGGAGCAAGAGAAAGAAGACAATTACCCAAAAATAAAAAGCCAGAATGTCAGATGTACCCAGCTCTCACCAGCTCAAGTCAGATATTCCAGAATGTAAAATCCCCATTTCTGCCTGAAACAAGAAAACATATTTGGTTTTTCTTATGAGAGATCAGTAAAAAGACGCATTGGCCACTTCTTGGTACCCTTTCCTTTTGGCTTCCCTAGCAATGGTCACAGACCATTTCACACTATTCAGGCTCAGCCAGGACTATTGGCTCTAATTGTCCATCACAGATATCAAAGTGCCTTCTACTGGCCCTCTGCATAAAATGTTGTCCCACATTGGACAGAGGAGGAGGAGTCAACCTTAGCTGACTCTTTCAGAGTTTTGGCCTGTTCTTTTGCTTGTAATAATTTATTTTTTGCAGACATTTACATGTGTAAACAAGTAGCTGTTGTGTCAACAGCAGAGAGAGATTTCCATTCCTGGGATCAAAGAATGACTTTCCCCAGACCCAGGTGCTGATGACATATAAGTACTTCGTCCTCTTTAAGTAATATTTTAGTTGTTTTCTCACATGTCCACTCTGCTGGTGCGGTTTTCAATAGTTTTCTTGGATAGCATTACATATCTCTAATATATTTTTCAAGTTAAGTATTATGAGACAGAACATCCTCTCTTACAGAGCAGCAAAGAGTTTCCCAGTGTGTTAGAAGCTTTTTCAGCAATGCGGATCAAGTGACATGGTTGGGCAGGGGGATGATGGCTTGGTTTTATTTCTCCTGCTAGAATGGTTACAGACAATCAAAACCAAAGAAAAGAAAAAAAAGTCAAGTAGCTCATGACATGAATCAATCTTAATTGCTTTCTCCATTTTATAGAAGCAAGGAAAAAAAGCCTTGACCCTACAAAGCAAAACCAGCAGGAAAATATAACTTCTCCTTAGAGCAATTTGACCTTCAAGTACTCCCCTTCTAGCAACTTTCTCTAATCCCAGACAGATACACTTATCAATCATAGTGGGTGAAAGAAAATTAATCTGTCAGAACAGTGACATTGCTAAAATTATAGCCAGCAGTGTCATTTGTTAATTTGCCCAGTACCTCTCATTTTCAGTTTTTGAGGATTTATCAAATGTATATTTCATCCAAGAGACAAAGTACTTAACCCTTGCCCAAAACCCTTCGTTTTTCTAATAAACACTTAAAATGGAATTTATTCTTGCTCAGGAGCCTGGGAGTCCTCTATCAGAGGCTTCCAGTGGACTCTCGTGTAGGCCAAGATCTTCACTGACTTCAATTCACCTTTCCATAAAACAAGGCAAATATCTCATTCTAAAGGAGGTTGCTCCACTTCAGCTATCAAAACTGCAGAAAAGCATCATACAAGCTGAAGGAATCCTTTCTAAATATATTTTTAAGCACTCTGCCTTTGCCTGTGCTATTTAGATCCATTTAAGTAACATTTTCACTGAATTTAAAATGGACAAACAGTAAATGAAAAGAACAGATTTTGTTATCAGTGCAACGCTTCCCTACTTTTCACTGCTCACACAGCATTTTGCCAGTCTGAACAACGTACGACAACTCTGAACCAGTGAGATATCTCAGCAATAGCAAGCAGAAACCATATGTTCTAGTTAGGACAATCTCCACTATGAACTGCTTTTAGGTACACGCACCTTTTCTACTGGTAAAATTGTGTCTTGCACGTGAACATCTGAGGCCGTCTTCTGACTTTCAGCTGGAACAAAATGTTTCTGTTGAAAGTAACTAGAAGCACAAAACTTACAAGAATTAGTCTCCAGACTTCCACGTCTTGCAGAGAAATTAATGCATTATTCAGAGTGCGAAGCTTAGTCTTGGCTACATCAGTCAGAACAGCAGCACAGGAGAAACTAGGATGCAGAAGAAAACATTTAAGGTTTTATTACTTCATTTAGGAGCAAAAAAATTCAAGATCTAAATAAAGTATGATTCTACCAGAAAAAAAAGCCAAACATCCCACGCCTGCCACTGGCAGTTTTTGAATCAAATCTTTCAACTGCTTAATCTGCATTCACCTGAGATAGGTTAGTTATTGGTCGGGTACCGATGCTCTTGACCATTTAAAAACATATGAAATATTAGAAGCAAAACAAAAAGCTGCTCTAACATAAAACTCACCTCCTTCTAAAATGAGACTATTTTCATTCCAAAAATCCCGTGATATTTTTATTTTTTTTTCCTAGCAAGAACAGGACTCGTTTGCATGCAAGGCAGGGCTAATTCCTGAGCAAATGACTAAAAAGTTTCCGAGCAAAAATGTTCGTGCTGAAAAAAACAAGTTCTTCACACTCATATTTTGCATGCCTTGATTTAGAATTAAATCCATGTTAACAGACAGGTACCTACATATATCTCAGGTAAAAGAAAAAAAAAATAATTAAAATATTCCTTGCAACATTTTAGTGCATTAAGCCAACTCAGGTAAGCTGGTGGTGTCCATCCAGTTCTGTCATCTGCTCACTACCTGCTCTGCAGCTGCATGCAGATACAATTCCTCTCAGATCATCAGTCTAGCACATTTGTCAAGCACTGAGGTTACCCAAAGAAAATAAAACTCGCAAATCTTACAACTGTCCAGAAGGAAAGCAGTAGGACAACAGTGGTGTTGACCACATGGTTTATTGCCGAATGCATTGCATTCAGCACAGACTGATCATTTGGTACAGCAGCCATGACCCTGCATTTGGGACCACCTTATAATTATTTGAATAAGATACGTAGTTTGCTTTGAAGAAAACCATGCTTAAGTAGCTGGACAGAGATGGCCATAACTTGTACCTCACCTTACAAATTTTATTTCTTTAACAGCAAGCTCAGAGTGACATTAAGTGCATCTGGGATCCTCACTCAGTGTTTTGCTATGTATTCAATGTCACTGCAAGTTTTCACTCTTACAAAAGAGCTTAATTTATGATACTTAAAATTAGGAAGTAAAGAAATGGGGTCAGCTATGTCTGATCTGCTTTTAGACAATTGCACTCTGGAGCGATTCAAATCCTCTTGGATTCATGGCATTTGGAGTAATTATACATCATTTACAACCCTGTTGCCACACAAACAGGAGAGGTTTTAAATTCCATTCCCGTGGCAGCATTGTTAGAGCTCCTGAGCCACGTGAGCAGTTTTTCATCACAGTTTTACGAGACAGCGATAAATACAGCAATTTCTGAGCATCACCCCCTGCCAGGAGGTGGAAAGGTCCATCCCCCCCACATGGCACAGGAGGATGGGAATTAGCTGAGCATGCCAATGGAGTAGGCTGGCATGGAGAGGAGATGTGGATGGATAACAGGCAAACTACAGTCACTCCCTTTCCAATAGGAAATGAACATCCCTATCTTCCTTAATTAAATCAATAGCTACTATTGAGCTCTCAATCTTGGACAGTCACCTTTGTTGAAGAAATTCCCTTTGTTACAAGGCGCTGGATGTCCAGCTGACCAGAAGGACCAACACCATAAAGCACTGGGGCATTTTTCTTAATCGGAAGAAGAATCTGAAGGAGGATCTCCTAGATCCCATATGAGAGCTGTAACATCAGGTTTTTAGGCTCTTCTGGGGGCTACGTCTCCTCTCCTTCCTCTGAGAAAATGCATTCTAATATGAAGAATCATTTCTGAGGAAAACCCTAGGTATATAAAACATGGCATGAATGTGAAGTGAGTTCATTGTGACAATAGCAGTCAACTATTATTTTTGTTTCTTAAAATAAGAAAAAAAGTATCTGGGCTAAAACTGAAAAGTTGCTGACTGAGAACATCAGTAATGACTTAGAAAATCTTCAATAAATGAGACAATAAATGCAAATCATACTGGTCATTAAAAGGTCCATAATTGTTATTTGCTATCACAGTTTCATATTAAGAAAAACATGGATTTAAAAAAATGGAAAATACCTGACTTTAATAGGCAAATATTTTGGTATCTTCAGATTAAGTACCAAGTTGCAGCTGAGGGCATCCATTTTTTTATAAACTGCACATTTAAACAATAGCAATAGGATTTTGTTTTTACACAGGAGTCACTAACAGTTCTCATAGCCTCTTTGCATCGTGCAAGTACTTTTCTTTACACAGTGTCAGCAACTCTTGCAAATTCATGTTTTTTAATAATTTCCTGGTTTTTAATATGTAGAAATTTAAAGAGTAATTTAACTCCAATTTAAGAAAGTTTTAATCTGAGAGTAATAGAGAAGAACTCAAAGAGCAAACAAACCAAAGGGCAAGAAGGGTAGATTCCATATGAACTTTTATCACTTCATCACTCTAGGAATTATTCATAATTTTCAAATTTTTATGTTTGTAAAAAAAAAAAAACAGATGACACAAGGTCATTAAGCTAACCTATCCTATGGTATTCCAGCCTTACTATTTCTTAAAAAAATAAATAAATAATTAAGAAGAAAAAAAAAACAAATCCTCTATTTGACCTCAAATGCTCAATAAATGCAAGAATATACTATAGGCTTTTAACTCACTGATTTGTAGATATGATCAGAATTTTCAAAGCAGTAAAGTACATCAGCAAAATTATACCCAATTTTTTGCAACTATAAAATTAGAGCTCACTTTTGAAAATCAGCCACCTTGAAAATAGCAGCACATTCCACACCTTCATATAAAGAATTGGAACTCAGCCTAACAAAAAAAAGTCTTTTTTAAAGTAAAATAGATAAGCAGAGTCAAAGCAACTTATTAGGACCAAAGTGGTCTGTGATAGACAGAACCACATAAATTATGCTGCAGAACAAAGGCAACTAATAAAGGCAAACTTCACCATATTTTCCTAAAGTTCAAAAAAAGCTCCCTTTCTCCTGCTATTAACGTAACAATATTGTAACCTTTAAATACCATTAAAGAGGAAACAATGCAATCCCTAACTAACTCCATTAAACTATATTTCTTTCCCTAAATTATTTGGTTTGAGTCTTTTAAGATCCAAACAGCCCGTGAAGTTGTTAGCTGCTACTCGAAGTACCTGCAGGCATACAAGGTGTGGTCTCTGGTTTGCTTTCTGTGTGACCATATTTTCTTTGACTCTCTCACTGTAAATGATTTCAAGCACAGAGACTCCCTAACACATTCCAGAAGAGTTTCTTCTTTTGCATAAAACATGAAATTGTCAGGCACAGAGGCCTGCACAGTTCACTGCAGCCAGCAGAAACCATTGATTCTTGCATTTATTTCCTCTATATTTTAAATCTGCTCCTCATGCTGCTTGTCACGTAGAGTTGACATATGTCACAGGATGCCATTATACGCTGTGGCAACGCATAGCCATCAAGCACCATCTAAAAGAGAATAATATATTTTAAACACTCCTATGCACACTGGCTTGTTTTGTTTGCTGTGGCCTCATAATTGCCTAAAGTCAACAGTCATGGAAACAATTCAGAGAATACAAAATAGCTCTCCTGTTAAAGATAAGAAAAACTGAACTAAGTAGAACACACACTGCTAGAATGATAAATCTTCACCACTTGTTTTACACATCAGTCTTTTTAATGCATAATTTACTTGAATTTACCCACATATATTATGTAATTTTCCTTCAGGAAAAAAAGTAGCAGAACTATTTTAATGACAGATTATGACTTCGTGTTACATTGTGGTCAAACATCTGGATGGAAAGCCAGGATGCTCTGCTTCTGCCTTGCTGCTGCACCCAAAACACATTGGAACAGGTTTAATCACCCTCTCTCTTGAGACACCCCACAAGGAAATGACCGTGCTGTTACTCTGCTTGCAGCAATTCTCTGCAGCTCGTCTCATAAGCTCAGATATCCTCAAGTTGCAAGAAGTTACTCCTGGCCATAGACCACAAGGAGATGGTACGATTACAAAAGTAGCTGTAAGTTCACTGTACATTCATTTGGACCTGCACAGGGACATAAATGGAAGGTGTTGCAACACCAGCAAATCTAAATTCTTAGCACTAAATTGATCCTTGGCGCAGGAATGTGTGAGATGTTACAGAGAGAGGACATGAGGTCCAAGAAAACCTATGGAGAATGGACACAGCCAACAGAAAGCACAGATGCATCACTGTGGCACAAGCTGCAGAGGTAAATTTCTTCTTGCCAGCTCCATCAAGCATTGTAAATTAATCCCACTTTTATTTGGGAAGGGAATTCAGACTTCATATATAATCAGGAATTAGGTAGAATTATATACTACAATACTAAGCACTAGCAAAATGTACCAAATTAAAGGGAAAGGGAAAAAAAGGTCTGAAAGTCTCTGCTTAAAGAAATTACCCAGCATGTACACCACAAATTTCAAACAAGTCAGGATGGTATCCAGAAAAATCCAAAGAAATCAATTTGTTTTTCTTGTTCAGCAGATTTTGCATCCAGCAATCCTTCACCACATCCACAAGAATACATAACTTTCAAAGGAGTTGCCATTTCAGAGGGTCTTTTTGACTTTTGCTATACCTTTAGTAATATTTATGTTATAAAAGTGTGTTTGCTTACTTATTTTTAAGAGTGGTACACACCAAAAGAAACATGGGTTGCCTGTGCGAGTATAGGCATCTCACCACTCATTTATCTTCCCTTTGCCAAAAGAACCAAATACACTTAAGGTCCATATCCTGTTTGTCACTAGAGTTCTCTTTAAAATCTTCAACATCACAGCAGAAAGCAGATAGATATGTTCGCAAGACAGCAAACACTTAATTCTTCTCAGACAACTCACAGGTTCTGCATCCTACGCCTCTAGTACCAAGTATCTTCTGAGCATGCAGCCATAAGGTCTCTCTCTTTGCTTACCCAGCAGCACGGGGAACCCTCTTACCTCAGGAGAGCAGGGTCCATCCCCACCAGAGGTTTACAAACCTTGCAAACTCTTTCTTTGTTGCGCTGTCTTCACATTGACATACCATTGTTATAAAACGGAGGGGAGAAAGTGTATCTATGTGAACATTTTAACAAAATTTTAGACAAATTACAGTCTACTATAACAGTTTTCTTGGGGGTCTTCACCAGCTAAAAAGCAGCTTTGTCCAGACAACAATATGGCTTAAACCTACTGAGGTCAGAAAACACCAGTGAATATCCCTGCACATCTGCATCCTCCGTGGGGACTCTAAGGCTCTTCAGCTTTCTTTACGTAATAATATTAGTCCTTGGTTGTTAACGTCTCCCTCAACAATATGAATATGACACTTGGATTACACTGAACTGTGCTCAAGGGCCAAGGCTGCCTCCAGGCATCTTAAACTTCCATGACCAGTACTTACACTGCCTAAACCACACTGACATTGACCTTGACAAGATTACGGGGGCAGTATTTACATAATGATGAGCCAGTTTTGCTCATTGTTGACTTGTGACTTAGTCTTTTGGAGAGAAAGATAGCTCCAGCAGGCTACAGCTATACAGGTTTTGCTTTACTATCAGGCACACGTGCTTTGCACCAAACTGTTGTCTACACCAAACGACTAGGTAAAAATGGCATACCCAAGATGATCCTTAATCAGAACAATGCCTTTAAATGGTTTGCTCTGTCATGCAGTTTGATAGCCTGAAAGGTTTGGAAAAAATCCTTGCCGACCTCAGTAATGTTTCAAAACCAAGAAATAACCCAGAACACATCATGACATTTCTTTTACCAGCTTTGCTCTTCTGAGCCTCGTGGGTTTTTAATGCTTTTATACACTTTTCATCTTATATGATTGCTTCAAGTTTTGACCAAAATTTACTCCTTTCTTTTTCAGATACAATGAAGATAATAATATGAGGCTTAGTACCCAGACTTTGTAAGTTTCACACACTGTTTCTAGCTCACGTTTTATTTATGCTTCATTTAATAAAGTACCTCATTTTTTACCAAGGACTTCCATTAAAATGTTCCATTAATATCTGAAGTGCCATGCTAGGTTAGTAAATTGTCTTATATTTCTTAGTGTCAATCATAAAAGCTACCATATAGCTCAGAGTAATTACATAAGTTGAGCATCGTAAAACGTCTCAAATGTAATGAGAAATGCTGTTCTGTATATACGCAGTATACTGTTTACACAGAGTAAATGCCAGATTAGTTAGTACTCCCACAAGGCACTACACCCATGTTAACAATACTAAGAAAAGCAGATTTCAGTGGGTTACACCGTTCTGTAATACAGAAACAACTCCAGAGAAATTCTCTTTTGCTGTTCAAAATCCAAGTCTGTAGAGACAACATTTCACATGTGTATCATTTATTTAGCACAACAGAGTTATTTTCTTAATGGACTTTTTGACCATGTGCCTCTATAGCAGTGTTCTGTAATCCTACACCTGGATCCTATAAATCCCACAAGACTGTAACATACTGCCTGAAAAGTTGTCTTTCTCCCAAAATGACTCAGCCACAACAGTAGCAAGTTAACAGAGCTTTTTCTTATCAAAATGAAAACTCTGGAATCTTCAGGGTAGAGGCTCCTTGCAAAAAGCATCTCTGCTGGATGCGAGATGTTCTCCTGGCTTCCCATGACACCACTGCATCTGCTCAAGCAGATTTCTGCCAGGCAGCCTCCATGCTAAACACAGCCTCCTAGTACTATCACTATGCAAATACTAAAATCCCATTTCCCATGAAACAAGTCAAATATACTTAACTGGCTGAGATGTGCCCCTTTTCACTCAGATTTCAAAAAACAGTCTTTCCCCAAGGTGCTGATTTATTTACTTGGTGTAGCATGGCAGCAATATTCACCCAGCCATCTACTGTGGGTGGTTCTACAGAATTTTATGGACATTTAAGCATATAATTGCATCCAATACTTAACAGCTACTTGTTTTTGTTTCAATAGTTGTAATGAGATCCTTAGTGTTTCATAAGGATATTAATTCAAAAAAAAAAGTCAGCCTTTATTATTTTATAAACTCTCCGTTGTTGGACAGAGATCTCTCAACCTTTTATATTATCCATCTCAAAAACATAACACAATTTTCCAGAGACTATCAGCTCCATTCTTCACACTGCATAAGTAGGTTTTAATCATGGTTGAAAAAAAAAAATAAAATGTTCGTTCTCAAAAGCATTAATAATCCAATTGGATTAGTCTTAAAGTAGTTACTAAGGTCTCAGTGCTGCCACTAAGTCAACAGGAATCATTTTATGAGATTCAATCTGCACTCAATGCAGCTTTTGCCCCTAAATGATTATCAACTATCAGGATATTATACCTGCCAGTGATACAGAATGGCTGCAGAAGTCACTGTGTGAATGAAAGCAACACTATCCCAGGCACAAATACAGGTTGGGCAGAGAATGTCTGGAGAGCAGCCCTGAGGAGAAGGACTTGGGAGTGCTCATGGATGAGAAGCTC
>VXBW01000282.1:2472819-2488272 GCA_013400375.1 Thinocorus orbignyianus | reverse complement strand
AGGGAGAGGTGTCCCTGCCCATGGCAGGGGGTTTGGAACTTGATGATCTTTAAGGTCCCTTCCAACTCTAACCATTCTATGATTCTATATTCTTAGGTTTTTTAATTCAGTGTCTGTCACTGGATGTCACGAATCCACATGACATCCCTGACTCTTGGTCTTTGCATTTGAATAGCCAAAAAAAAAAATTAAAAAAAAAAAAATGTGTAAACTCATCTGACTCAGTCAGCAGACAGCTCTGTATTGAGAATTCATCAGAGGAAACTCGTCTATGCTGTTTATTCCAGCATGTGTTTGGAATATATTTTGCTCCTGATAAACCAGTGACAGGACTACGTAGATAACAAGTGCAAAGAAACTGAAACTTCATTCCTTTAGTTAAAACAATTTTCCTTTTGTCTTCAAACACAGACAGAATTGATGTATGTCTGCAACTTTGAGAAGGACAGCAAAGACCCAGCACAATTACAGCTATCAACAGAGGCCAAAAGTCCCTCTTCTAAAGTGACATGTATTTGGATCTAAGATGAAAATAAATCATAGGATCATAAAAATTAAAAAGGCATTGCATTATCAATCCTTTCCTGATATCCCAGTTTTTCCTGATATCCACATTCCCTCTTAAGGTCTTTCTGCCTTTCTCTGATAGTGCCAGAACACAGCCTAAAAACAGAAAAAGACTGAAAAAGTGTGGAAAAATGATATTTATCTATTTATCCTCTCACTCCTCACACATGGAAACCAGACAGTGGTTAGGGTTGCTAACATACTGGCACTACTGCTTACTAAGCTGATTAGTACCCTTTCCTCCTCCTCCTCCTCTATCACCTTCCTCCTGTTTCATACCTATATTGCAAGCTTTCTTGGGCAAAAGCCACCCTTTGTCCTGCTTTGAGCATCACCAAGATAATAGGTCATCTAGTCCATGACTCCAACTCCAAGGCATTGGAATAATGTGATCGTTAATAGCACAGACTACGTTATCAGCCTCTTGTGACAGAAAATCTTGCTGTTTCTCATATACTACCTCTCTCAAGGGCAACAAGTGATGTCTACTGGAGCCATCAGGCATCACTGTTACACTAGTTTAAAACCATACCACTAGTACTTTGAAAGATATAAAAAGTCCAAGGATATCAGAAGACAGAAACATCTTCTTCATGCTTTAAAGGATAAAACATGTGATTCCCTCATTTTCTTTGCTTGAAACCACTTTATATCACCTAAAAAGTGTTAGTGCTGGCATAAAGTGCACTGCATAGGAGATGTTTAAAGCTGGCAGCAGCAAGGAGGATGACTATGACTGTTTTGTTTTTATAAACAAATGGAAAGTTGTGTTAGTCTGGAATTTTAAGTATTCCCTATCATGAAGAACAAAACAACACAATGTATGTTGGTCTCTGCAAAGTGACATTACAGGCTCTCACCATTTCTTTTCTTTATGGACGTTTTGTTGACATAGCTTAATGACAGATAAGGCACAGGCAGTAAAAGTGCCTCTACTTCTATTGCTTTTCTTCCTTTGTCTTTCAGCAAAGACAACAATGACCTTGCATAATCACCTAGCCACTGCTTTTCAGTTCATCTGACAATTAAAACAAGGACTCCTGAAGAGAAGCCACAGAAGAAATAATAGAAGAAAGTCAATCATATCCAATAAAATTACTGAAACTGTAGCTCTTTCTAACCCAATATTATCCTGCTGTGTCTATCTATTAACAATGCTTTATGTTCTGCCTATGACTTCAGTTAATAAAGGAATGCTTCTTATCTATTCTTTCTTACTAAGGATTACTGGTATGGTAATAGTGAGGAATATTTGCACACATGGGGTTTGCTGTTTACTTAACACAAGCTGACACAGTCAGATTTTTGGGGTTTTTTTTTATGACAATTATGTTTTCGAAGACTTCTTGCCAAGGTAATCTCTAAGAGGAGGCCATGCTAGGACATGTGGAGCAGACCCTCCCTACTACACCTCCTGTTCAGGCAGCAGCAAATCAAACACTGATCCCAAAAGACCTTCAGCGTTCCCAGGCAAAGGGTGGATGGTCAGGTCATGACAAACTCTGCTGAGAGGGATGGGTACCCCAGAGATAAGATGCTAGCTGGCAACCAGTTGAGAAGTCTTCCAGGTAAGGAGTAGAAAAGGAATTGGTGTGGTACAAAGAGTTTGCTTAGTTTTGAGAAGCAGTAGCTAAAGTGCAGCAATAACACAGGAAGAGTAGATCAAACAGCAGGACAGAGCAAAGCAGACAAATAGGTTATTCTAAGGAATTAGGACCCAGTTCCCAAAATGAACACACAAATATCTAGTTCCTAGAAAGTAATTTAGGGACCACTGGGACTTTGATTTTAGCAGCAAAACTGAATCCATTAACCTGAGAGCTTAGGGAGGGAAACCAGGAACATGTCAGTTTTGTCAGTGTTAAGGGTTGGTCTTGATGAACCTAAAGGTCCCTTCCAATTCTATGATTCTATGTCATTACCATTGCAAAATAAAAATAAGAGCGCTGTCCCCTGGAAGCTGTTGCATTATGGCAAGTGTCAGGCTTTGAGATTATTTTCTGCTTTCTGATGAGTCAGAAAGGAGTTTCGAGTGTTTGGCACAATCACCAATATGTTTACTCCTTCTCTAACTAATAGTCCTGAAGATCATCATCTTTCAGATTAAGCAGTTCTTGGAAAATTATATATACCTGGCCTTCATGGTGGTATTCGTGCATATGCCTCCCACATGCCCAGCTCCAGTGCAAAGTCCTGCACCTGAGTTCAGAAAGGTTGTCCACATCTACAGGCTATTAAGTAACTGTGCTGGACAATTTCTTTCTTTTGCAGTATAACACCTAGCAGCAGGAGGACAAAAAGCAAATAGCAGCCTATTAATAAATAAATAAATAAATAAAAACTGCTGCCTGAAGAGACCCCATTTTCCAAAAAAAAGGAACTTGAGCAGCCCCCATATACTCCTCTGCCTACATGCCCAGATGAGAACTCCAGGCTTTAACAGAGAATGCCTATTTAACTACAGATCATGTCGGTGTCAAACACAGGCAGTAGGAGAAATCACTTAAATGGTTATCAGGCGAGCTCAATGCACTTTTTATCATTCTTACACTCTGCAGAAACGCCAGCCGCCCCAAATGGATTATACACAGCATATGCAACATATACATGGGGGAAGGGAGCATCATGAATTAAAATATATCTTCCACGTCAGCCCAAAAAGGGAGACTGGCTCTGTAACTACCACAGACTTTTAAACTGCTGAGCAAGAATGCCATCTACAGGCCTACATTGCAATCCTTCTCAACTAAACATGTACCAGGAGTAGAAACGAAGTCAGTGCTCAGCATAGTATATGTTAATATGACTTTCATATGCTAATGGCAAGTTCATTAAAAATAAACAAATACGAAAGTAAAATGCTCGGAACTCCTTTCAAAAAAAATCAAAGACTACAGACCCTAAAATACTAAATCTTTCATAGAAAAACCAAGAGAGGATCATTATCATTACAGCACTGTGTTCTGCATACATATTTTATGAAGAAACTTTTTGCACATACTTTAGAGGTTAGCAGTGCATTACATTTTGTCTGCTGCTTGATTTAACCAAATGCAATGCCCTGTGGCATTTATAAAAATCAGAAAAGAGAAAAAGGCTATTACTTTTTGCCTCAGATTGTAACACATACAGCATTTCCTGAAAAGGAGCTGTCGTGCTTTTCAGTCCTACTTATCAAGCCCTGCTGAAGTGTTTTGATACTAATACCAGAACAGTTAAGAGTGAAATAATTCTACCTTTATGTTACTTTTGTGCAGATCTTCCATATTGATAGCTCTAGACCTGATGACATTTTAAATCCTCATGTGTCTACGGTCAATAAAAACAGACTGAGAAAACTGTTGAGTTATACCAGAAATTTTAAGTGCAGCACAAACAGAAAAGATTATATTATGAAGGAAGTGAGATACAAAAACCTCTTAAAATGGTAAGAAATTACCAAGTTTTCAAACAGAAAGATTCTAAAACAAATCCTTATTCAATAATCTCTGGCAGATATGGCTGGTGTTGGCCCACACAGACAGCGCCCCAGACTTTAGTGGATTTTTCATTTAATGAAATGTAAGCAGATAAAAATACTTCTGGAAAACTGGAAGCAATAATCCTTATGGGGATTACTGCATACGTGTAGTTTCAGTTATCTACAGAAGTGCTAATACCTTCGTTACTAAGTCTGAATAAGAAAAAGACCTCCAGATCAGTTCTCCAACAGAGCTAATATATTAGGAAGACAACATTAGAGATCAGCCACCGAGAGTATACTTAACTAAAATCTCAGTCTGCAGTAGTGCCCTAACTTCTAAGAGTGGAGACTAGTTCACATGACATCATCAAGATGCATAAGAAATAAGCACAGCATACTTTATAACAAAGCTTTAACAAGTTGCCCAGTCTTCACTTGTTCACCTCAAAATGAGGAGAATAAAAGACATTAGCAGAGTTACAGGTGTGCAGATCATACCTCAGTGCCATCTCTCACCTTCTTCCAAGGAATACCAAAAGCATGAAACACAAAACCTAGACCTCATACAAAAGAAAAACCTTTCCTCAACAGCTCTTCTACCAGCTACGTCGGCTAAAAGACAATGAAAAGGATTAGGTGGCACCTAGTGAAGCATGGTGGGATTTGTACCTTGAAGATATCAGCCCTCATGGAAAGCTAAGATCATCTGCCCTCTTTCTCAGTGCGGTTGATTTGGTTACCCTTGGTTGTAAACAAATAAGAAAAGACTGACTAAAAGGTTGACTATCATGTTTACAGCCTGCGAAAAATACATGCAACTAGAGCACACTCAAAGCTAGACTGTTCAAAGAGCAAATTATGCACTATTATTCTGGTTGGATCCACGTAAAGTCATGTGTTTAGATACAATTCAGAAGGACTGGGACAGAGTAAGAAGGGAAACTGGAGTCCCATCAGCAGTGTGAACAAATCCAGATAAGTTAACAAATGCCCCTGAATTCATAGCATTAAGTTCTTGTTATTAATTACACAGAGTTGTCACAAACAACATCTTTTCTAAAGCTCATACAAGTGTCTTGTGAAATTCTAACTGAGTTTATTTGAGAAATTCTTCAGTCTTATACACACATTTCACTGAGAATCGCACAGTGGTAATCTCACGCAGTTTGTCCTGTAGAGAATATATCAATTTAAGCTGTCGTTTAATATAAAATAATGCTTTTCTCCTTTCCTCTTTCTTCCCCCCTCCCATCTTCTTTGTCTTGCTATCTCAAATTATTCCAAGCTAAATAGCTTCACACTCATGTTTTTTTCCATTTTATTATTCAGTTTGTATGGCTGTCAAACAAATGAATTCCCTTTGATTTGTTTGGTTTTTTGAGTGTGCCGAAATATTAATTCTTTGAATTGTAGGGACTGTTGTTTGTTTAATTTTGTAAATAATATTCTGTGATTATTCAGTGTTGTCATCCTACAAATAAAACTAAATGGCAAACTTATTATTGGGGGGTGATTTGCATACTTTTACCCATGGGAAATGGACTTAATTAAAGACGGCAGAAATATGTCATTATGGGAGCAAAAGTTCTCTATTACTTTTATATATACCATGTTTCCTGTAAAATGTGGCATGATCTATAACATGTCATACAAAAAGTGACATATCTTAGATTCAACTTGGCTTCATAAGACTCAGCTAGAAACAATATTAAATAACAGATTATTCTTTTTCTTATTATCCTAGAAAGTTTGTCTTCTGGATGAACATTTAGTACATGTAATTTGGCTGATTTATTGTCTTGCATCTTGACTGCAATCTCTAAACCGTCTATGATGAGAACATCCAGCCAAGGACAAAAAGACAATCCAGATTAGACAGTGTTTAGTTTCTGTGCGTGTTTAGTTTGGAGAAGAGGAGGCTGAGGGGAGAATTCATTGCCTTCTACAACTACCTGAATGCATTTTGCAGAGATGGGTGTTGGCCTCTTCTCCCAAGTGAATAATGAGAGGACCAGAGGAAATGGTCTGAGGTTGCAGCATGGGAGGTTCAGATTAGATATTAGGACAATTACTCTACTAGAAGAGTGGCCAGGCACTAGAATAGCCTGCCCAGGGAGGTGGTTGAGTCACAACTCCAGAAGTTATTTAAGAAACATGTAGATGTGGCACTTCAGGGATTGTAGGGGGTTTTTTTGTGCATGCTGGTTGGACTCAACCAGCATAAAACACCCCTGATGTCTAACCAGCAGGTAGAAAGAAGGGGGTACCTCTTCACACTGCCTTCAGCCCCACCATCAGTCAACCCTTCCAACTCCTCTTCCACCAACTTACAAAGTCTAGAGAGTCTACTTGGGGCTGTCCCTGCTGACTGCAGGGAGGTCAGACTAGATGACCTTTGGAGGTCGCTTCTGCCTGGACCATTCTACGACTCTATGATCCCTACTCACCATCCATGTGCAGACTATTTTTTTCCTGGGGAATTTAGTCAAAGTGTTCTCTCCAGAAAGAGTGTTAGGATGTAAGGCTGTTGACAGAAGGCCACTGGTGGTTGATCTGCACTTTCTCAGCAAAACAAAAGTTGATAATCCTACTTCTTATTTTGGAAACATAATGACGAGTTATTGGTCACAACATCTTGAGGTCGAAGAGAAGTTCGCTTCAGACTGTGGAAATCTGCATTTTCCCCAAAAAGGGTTAACAGAAGCATAGATGGCAGAGTGAACAAGGCCCTGCAGTGGCATGCCCAGGGTTGGCCCTGAAGCTATTGGAAGCATCTACGAGGATTCCCAGGCTGGCTTCAGCTTGCAAGCACCTACACCGTGTCATTGTTTTCCACATTTTCAAGGCAGAGAAGATGCCAGATGTAGATCTCAAAGTACAGAAGATGTAACTGTGATTTACTATTAGGTCACAAATAACACTGTGAAAGTTTCTGGGCTTTGCCCAGAAAGTGTTTTATTCCCACTCTTCTCTTCCCCTCAACTTATGTTGTCAATCCGGGGGCTTCTACTAGAGAAGAGAAAACCAGTGTTAATCAATGTGAGATAAGTAAAGGAACAGGAAATTCACTGCAGTTGTAATAGATATTTCTTAACAGGACTGTGATGATTAGGTGTTGATATGATCCCTTTGCTCCTCACACATTTCTAGTAATCGTAATCAGTTCAAATGCTCTCACCCATAACAGTGAGGAGGACTCTATTCCAGCAGAAGTGCCCAAGCATTACCCATTTTACAGGCTCCACAGTGCTCCCTAAGGGAGACTGAATCATTTGTTTTGAATAATCTGCAGGAATTTTTTTTTAATATATAATTAAGGAAGGAATCGTTCCCTACTCTTCTAAACTTATTCCACTGACAAGTTTCTTCTGGATGGTAAATGCAAGTTCTTATACTTGCCAGCACCATGCCTACTTAAAAAGTTAATCCATTCCTCTTTGAAGGTTAAGAAAATGCTAAGGAAAACAAGATATGAGGGTTTAGGTAAAGTGGGAGGTTCCAAATCACTGGAGCTCTCCTCATTACAGAGCTCTGCTGCTTGTGCAGCAGCAAAACACTGCACATGAATTTACCTTGGAGAGACAGTCCTGACCTTCATCCACCTTTTCTAATGATGATGGCTCTTTTCTTAAGTGGGAGGTGTTCACCATGCTGCTGTTTCACATTAACTGTGAAAGTAATTTTTCCAGCTGCTATTAGAATATGGTATTGCTACAGCACTCAGACAGGGGGAGAGGATTTTGTGGTAAGGAAGGGTCAGGAACACTCATGTGGGAAAAGACGCCAATGCAGGGATGATCAATCCATTCAAGACATGAAGCAAAAATCTAGAAGGTGTAGATCAATGATTTATCCTACCTACATCAACTGCTCTGCAGCCCTTGACCCTTTCCTTCCTGGTGCTAGGTACATGCTCTCTGTGCACCCCTCTCTGCTTCCCTGAAGTCAACCAGCAAATACTTATAACTATTAGATTCCACTGGCAACACAGTGCAACCAGGCGACTGGACAGTGTTAAAAAGACATTCTTCTCAAGAGCTTTTTAATTAAGGTACAAAGGCAAGTGAGACAGCGTAGGCATGCATTCAAAAAGTTCTGCCATCTGATCCAAGTTTCTGCTAGTGGGAGAAAAAACCCACCAGATTCTATTTACATGTTTAAATGTAAATGTCATTTATCTTCAACTGCTCCTTTGGTTACCGAAGACTAGGTAGGTAATTTCCCATGTCCTCGTGGAATATAGAATAAGGATCTAAAAAAGTTCCATTCAGGAGCAATCATTCATAAGCATTACAGACTTCGAAAACAGAGGTCATGGTGGAAGAGGTGAAATAAAAGGTCACTCCTGTGGGAAGTTAGCCCAAATTCTTACCAAACTAGTCTCGCTCTGCAGAATTCAATTCAATCTATTCCTTTTCTGTTGTTGTTGTTGAAAAGTCTTATTTTTTGGAACACTCCCCAAGTTAAAGCCTAAAATGAGCAAGATGCTCTCAGCTGCAGACCGACGATAACTCTATCATTTCTTGCAAAATATACAAATTCTGAGTATGCCAAGAAGCATATAGAGATGAGGATACACTTGTTTCCCTTGGATATAAACTATGCAAAAACCAGAGCTTTGCTTCACACTGATAGAAGCATCTGAAGACTTATACTTCTTTATATGCGATGGGAGTATCATGTCAAACAAGAAGGAATGAATGGGTTGACTACGTCAAAGAAATTCAAGTTCATAATTCCCTAAGCAGGTCCTATACCCTGAGAGAGGAAAACGTTTATTCCATTTCAAGAGAACATATAAAAATACCCATCATGATAAGAAGCCACACCAATAAAATATTTAGACGGCTCAGTATACCTAAGTAGTGGCTCCTACAAGAGTCATTAGATGAAAATCCATATATTGCCCCTAAGTATTTCTAAACTAGTAACTGCCTCCTTACCACAAAATGCAAAGAAAATAATTTAATTACCAAATTATTTTCTTAGATCACAGTAAAACTATACATAGAGCATGACTTAGTGTTTTCCTGGTACAACTCCAGATTTATTTACTGACCAATTTATTTATTTTTTTTTAATTAAGAGCAACTTGTCATACACACAGCCATGTCTTCAACTTGTCAATCTTTTTAGTATCAAGACCTACCCTTGGAACACAAAGAAAGAATTACTGCTTCCTGGGGAGCGTAATCTTGCAATCCAGGAAAGTGGCTGATTAGTGTTCAATTTAGAAACTGATTTGCCAGCCTTTCTTCATGTATATGTTTACACAGAGGAAGCCAGAGACTGTATAGTGCTTACATACATAAACTAAAAGTCTTTCTACGTATAAGATTTAGGTAGACTAAATATATATATGGAATCACATAGTCTCCTTTTCAAAGGTTGAGTAAGAAGATAATCAATTATGAAAAAGCTCACTTCTGTTCAATGTTGCAATTTACATCTATAAAACTCTGTAATCCAGGTAAAAGCTCTTAAACGTCAGCAGGCTGGAGAGCAAGCTTACCTTTGGTCTGTCAGCAGCTGCCGATGTTTGTAAGAGCCCTGAACTGTGCATAAACACAGATGAAGAGTTACTTTCAGATATGGGTTTGAACCTACCAGGAAGATAGATGGATGCAGACGCAGATCTCCAAGGGATGAATCAACTTGCTGTTCCTGCTACTTATAATAGAAAGGGACTAGCAGAACTGTGTTAATTGTAGTTCTTCTCCCAGTTATTACAGCTTCCTTTTAATTGCCATTCTTGAGATTTAGGGAAATCTGCCCTTGCCTGCTAATCACATTTTCTATGCAGAACTACTCTGAGCTACTTACTCTGAAATACCCTGGAAAGCTATGGGAAGGGAGAGTTGTATTATTTGTCTTTGTACTCCTTCCTCATAAATTATATTTTATTTCTTAGCATTCATCTATCAGACAAGTTAGTAAAAAATGCTGCTTGTTGCTTTTCATATTACTGAAATATACTGAAATTTTGTGAACCAATTATTATTATTTTATTTCCTTAGTATCAGGATTAGACTTGCTTGAAAATGAAGAACCAAACTCCAGTCCCTTCATAGCCAACCAGAACAGTGGAACAGAGTCTCCAAGTTAATAACACTGAGGACTTGACTGAGATGAATTACCTTTTCTAAGGCAGCTGAGATGCTCAAATCTGCCAAAGTGCTCTGGGTGCCCAGATCCCATTCATTTCAGCACACAATTGTTCACAAATCCTAGTTTGGACTGAGCTGTAAGGCAGCTCTGAAAATCCCTTAAATTGTGTTTGAAGAGTCATTCCTTCTGTTCCTGAGAAAAAAACATGGATGGCAAGAACAGAATTCCATTTGGCCAGGCACCTCGCTCTGACCAAAGCGTGGTGCAGAGAGGGAAATCTTTGCTGATACTCTCTCTCTACTCTTCTGCAATGCTGGTTTTTTTTTCCTGGGGAAAAGGAGTCATCATCCCCAGCTGCAACTAAAAAGGTAAGTAATAGCCCATATGTAAACTATGAAACGGCAGGCGAGTCATCATGCTTAACAGTTGTTTAGGCAAGAGCTGTATCTACCTCTAAAATGCAGAAAACAATGAAGTGAAATGACTAAACTCATACTCAGACCAAATGTCCCCTTGAATGCATGACTATGGAAAAGGTTTCACTTTAACTCAGCTTGAGCTTCAGAAACAACCTCTGGATGGAGATTCATGCCTGTAATTTCTGTTCACTATGGAACAGAAAGAGGACAGACACTGATATAGCCTCTCACCTATCTACAGCCTTCACCCACCTGCTCATTCAGAAGTGTTCTTGTATAAAATTAATTGACATAACAATTAACCAGACCCAAGAGTACTCGCTCTTGTAGTGGGAATGTATATTTAGTGTCTGCTATTAATGAGCTCTTGGAAAATTTCCCATAAGATTTCTTTGGGCAGGGATACAAGATCTGTTATATCCATAAAACACAATAGCTTGCAGCTGTGTTAACATACTTAGAAGCACATTAATGACACTATATTATTAAGCAAGTTCAAAGAAAGAGCAAGCCGTTACAAAACTCAGATGCAACTGGATTTTCAGTCTCCTACCAGAAGCCCAGCTTCTCTCCCTACATCTCTCCACTAATCCTTCCTTAATAGAGGTGAACTACATAGAAATCCTCTGCAAGATGCCAGAGACACTGAACGACACACCAGGCTAAGTGTGGAAGGCACAGCACTTTGCCAGAGGCATTTAAGGGAGCTCCAAGCTCCCAGGCACAGCTGGAAGTCCCCACCACACATAGTGGAAATGTTTGCAGCCACGTGTCTCGGATGGGTGCATCTCTCCTTTCTCCAAATTCTCCCAATTTCCTCTATTCTCCCTGCATTTTACTTTAGGGATCTTAATGTAAAAGGAAAATAGTCAGTTCCGCAGAAAGGACTACATACAGCACAAACCTTGAACTGTTCAAAACACTGTAGCCTTTCTTGTGTTCTCCATCAGAAACCCTTTCCTTTGAGGCAGTCCATCATGAAGGTACCGCTATCACTCCAGTTTCCCCACTAAATCCAAGAGCATCTTAAATCTTCCTCAGTGCAGAGACTACGTCCTGCAGCATGGACCTGAAAATAGTCATGAAGGGGCTGAGGCTTCTGGATGAAACAAAAGTACTGATAGCCAAAAGGCAGAAGAAATACCACCAAGGGCAATGCAATGAGCTGGACAGGAGAGGAACTTGGGGAGAATAAAAAAAGTGGAGTACAAGAGGCAACAAGTACTCAGGGTACACCAAGAAGCGGAGGAAAGAAGAAAAGGAAGAGTACTGAGCTATCAGGGAGCACAAATGGAAACAACTGCTAAAGAAAATAAAAATAAAAATTATTCTCTGCAGAAAACTGAATAAGATCTGCCTGGATGAGGTGCAGATGACGGAATGATGAGCTCAGGCAGCACACAGGAGCACCCAGGATGTACAAAGTACATCCCTTTCTGAGAAAGCACCAAGACACCAACAGGACAAACAGCCCCTTCTGAGAACCCCCATTATTCACTGCCAGCAGAAATTCTGAGGTCCATCCCATAGGAGTGGACCCAAATCATTGGAGAGTCTCATTAGTTTCAAACAGGGACACTGAGCACAAAGAAATTTTGACTGAAGCACACACAGCCTTATTTTCACTGGAATTGTCCCAAATATGAAAGTCACATCAAATAATCAAGCCTGCTAATCCCCTGGAAATGACTAACCATAAAACTCTATGTGGGAAGTGGGACGTCCCATCAGATTCACCAGTGTTCACAACAGCCAAAAAAAAATAATTTCCATCTTGGTTATAGTCAAAGAGAAGAAATTCATTGACAGATGGTCATCCCAAGTGCTATGGTTTGTCTCCATATAGAATGAAAAATATATAAACCTTCTGTTGCACAGTAGAGGAGAGAGGCTTGAACACCTGTTTCAAATTATTATGATACCATAAACATTCTTGGAAATTGGAAAGCCCCGTGTTTTAAGAAAGTGAGAAGTGCCATTGCCAGCTAAACTAAATTGAGCAGGCTTGGGTCCAGTAAGCAGTGAAAGAGAGAATTATGTGTATAGCCGCTGGCATACAGCTGATAAGAAAACTGAGTGGGCATAAAGTTAAAACCTAGCACTGCAGAAATCCTGTCATTTTATGAAGTATATGCATAAATTAGCTGTGCAAATTGTATTTCTTAATGTACTTCCAATGTTTTCTTGTCAGGCTTGTCATCCCTGGAATCCCTTCACAGCAAAATGGATCATTTGAAATGTCCAAATTAAGAGAAACATTAGGTAGGTTTGGCTATACATGTTCATCCAATATCTAGTAAAGACTGATTGAATTTTATTTTACTCTAAGGGATGTGAGATGTTGCCATTTCATCACTTCTTCCAAACCCATTCCAAAGATGAATCCAAGTTCACATCAGTAACCAATAAAGTTGTCAGTGCTTTTTGCTGATGCCTTCCAGGAAACATCTGCCTCCTCAAAGCTCTTATAACAAAATGCTGACAAAATACCGTGGGACTGTATGTCCAACAGTTAACCCAAAAAGACACATGCCAATGGCAAGAGGCTATGACAAGTAGATGTTGTCCCAGTGCCCCCACGCACAGCAGGCCAAAGATGGGGAAATGCTCACTTTGCAGTCTCATCACATAGGTACACATCAGTAATTCAACGAGACTTTCTGCTTCTATACCATGAAATGAGAAGTACTAGCATATTTATCAAACAAATTAAAAAGCAGAAGGTCTTCTAAGTCACTCTGTAATTTCCTAAGTTGGACAGATAGAAACAGCTCTGCCGAAGCATCATTCAGTCGATGCAGCCTTTGCATTCACAACAGCTACACAGATGGCATAATTAGATGTAAAAGAATACAAAAGAAATAGGGAACACTTTATTAAGCAAATGTATTAAATTTATTATTTGTGTTCCCAGATACTTCAGGGTTTTAGGCACGCATCAGTATACCACAACTCAAAGCGGGGAATTACTTACACAAAATATATTCAGACTGTAACTGGGTCTCCTTTCCATGGCTTTTGCATGCTCTTTACTAATATTGCTACACTTGTATTACATATACTATTAAATCGATGTCACAGCAAACTCAAACAGTGAAATGAAGAAAACTCTAATTTTTGAGTACTCTTCATATCCAAGTGGGAAAACCAAAAGATTTAGAAGTAGAAGTCTGTCCAAAACCCTTTAATTCAAACAGTCAGTTGTGGAAACCCCAACAGGAAGCAGTATAAGCAGCATTGTGCACGCTAAAAGCAAGGATGGGGAAAGCCAAGCATCCTCTGGGCCAAGCCTGGGCCAGGTGAAAGGAGAGATCCATGCAGAAGGAGTTGCTTCCATCTCACAGTAGAGGTTATTGCATCCATCACTCACTGGGAAGATCATCCCGCCCACAGCTTCTAAGTCCATCTAAAGGATCTCTCTAGGAAAGATTTTGCATTGCAGTACACGCATGTTGCATGCTTTATTAGCTTTGAGTTTGTTTCAATATTTCTACTACTACACACTGTCCTCATGTACCTCCAGGAACCTCCAATACCTCTTGCATTTCGGTTATAGCTTAACTCAGTAGTGACAGTGACGTGAAAACAAATAAAGCAGAAAGGTATAGGATTTTTTAACTTTTTTTTCTCCCCCACATTACAAAAGGATTTGGCTGTAGCTCTCTTAGAATCCACAGAGAGGTGGGTTCCTCAAGCACTCACATCAACACGGCTCCACTGAGTTTCCTATCCTTTAAGGTTAGCTAAGATAAGTAGTAGTCAGTTATCCATAAATGCTTTACAGTGTTTGCTTGGGTAAAATTAAAAAAAAAAAAAAATATTGCTTGAAGATGCCCAAAAGCTATACTGGTTGGTACATCTTATGACTCAACTTCAACTAAAAAGAAAGGACTTACAATTGACTTCCTTTTCTCTGATTGAACAAAATTCAACAAGTTTTATTCTAAACACAAGCAGAAGTGCACTGCATGCTTTTCAGATTAGTCTTTCAAAGCCAGACACTAGGATTACAAAACCAACACCCATCTCTTTCCTGTTTAAGATTATGTACAGGTTCAATTTAATTTTTTAATTTTTTTGTTAAATTCNAAATATATATTTTTTTAATTTTAAAATGCTTCGCAGATCTAATGGTTGCACAAAGTTTAGCTGAGACTCCTATCACAAACAGTAACAATTTCAAACAACGTTAAAAAGGCTCTAAGCCTACAAGGTAAAGTGGATCTTCACTGAATATTACGTACTAATATATTCTGCAGAGACAGCACTGGGGCTTCATGTGATGTCCCATGAGAAAAGTTTTGACTACTGACTTTCAGTTTTCTTCAGCCCTAGTTGAGGCCACCAGCGCAAGCAGGACAAAAACATCTACAGCATAAAACTGCAGCTATTTGGCTAAATGTACCAGTCTACTCTTTCAGTCATTTAAACATCCCTGGTTTTCTACTTTAATAAAGAAGTTAATCTGAAAGACCTACTTTTACAGNTCTGATTGAACAAAATTCAACAAGTTTTATTCTAAACACAAGCAGAAGTGCACTGCATGCTTTTCAGATTAGTCTTTCAAAGCCAGACACTAGGATTACAAAACCAACACCCATCTCTTTCCTGTTTAAGATTATGTACAGGTTCAATTTAATTTTTTAATTTTTTTGTTAAATTCAAGTACAATGTAAAAGCTACGTAAGTATGTCTTTCAGTTGCACTGAATCTTTAATGAGAGCTTAAAAACTACTTAAACATAAATTTAGCTGTTCTGGGCACAAAAATTATTATGAATAGAATGAAAAGAATATATGAAAAGAATATATTTTTATAAAATAATATACATATTATATATAATGTATATTATAATATAATAATTTATACTATTATAATATATTATAATATATTATA